>PVKB01003802.1:0-175832 GCA_004027205.1 Ctenodactylus gundi
TCATGAAAATGACCTTGCACGCACCAGCCAATGACGAGCTTTTCCGCTGGTGTCAGGTCTGTGCAAGTGCAGGCACAGAGCACAAAGACACAAAGAAAATTGGTGACAAAGATTCTTTATTTTTAAGTTCATCAAGAAAGCCAGGCAGGCCTGGTGGAACAAGCCTGTAACCCCAGCACTTCGGAAGGCTGAGGCAGGAGGATCACAAATTTGAGTCCAGCTTGGGCAACTTAGAACTTAGCAAGACCCTGTCTCAAAATTTAAAAATGGGCTGGGGCGGTAGCACAGAAAAAAAAAGAAGAAAAAAGGGGGGAAGAACAAATACTTGCCCCCATAACATTTAAATCCTAGAAGGAATGAAGGTTTATTTATTTATTGAGAAAGAGTTTCACTCTGTATTCCAGGCTGGTTCTGAGCTCACTGTATAGTCCAGACTGTCTTTGAACCCATGGCAATTCGCCTGCCTCAGCCTCTTAAGTACTAGAATTACAGGTGTACACCACCACTCAAGTACCGTGGTACTGGGGAATTGAACTTGGGTACTTAACTCTTGCTAAGCTGCACCTTAAATGCTGAGCTATTCCTCCAGCCCTAGGAGTGGAGGTTTAGCATGGGCTATAGCTCAGTGATACAGTGCTTGCCTAACGTGCATGAGCCTTTGGATTCAGTCTCCAGAACCAACCAACCAAGAAAAGGACAAAAAAACCAAAAAAACAAACCCACAGGAGGGAGAGCTTCTATTTTGCATAGGATATTGTCACCAGAGAAAGCTTCACTAAGATAGGAATATCCGAGCAGAGGACTGAACAGGGGAAGAGAGGCAGCCTATGAGCAGGTAGAACAGGGCTGTCTGCAGAAACAGAATACAAGCTGGGTGTGGCAGTGCATGTTTACAATCCCAGCACTTAGGCCGAGGGACACTGAGGCAGGAGGATCTCAGGTTTGAGTACCTGGGCAAGTCAGTGAGATCCTATCTCAAAATGAAAACTAAAAAGTGTTGGCAACACAGCTCAGGGCAAGGGCCTTCTTAGCTGAGGCAGCTAGGCTAGTCCACAGTCCTACCAGTAAGCAGAGATACCAGGAAACTGGGACTTGGGAAGTGTGCCTGTCCTCAGCATTGCAAAATTGAGGGAGTCCACCTGGAGACAGAAGAATGAGATGTCAGCTTAGCCTTCAAACCTGCATGGCTGGTGGAGATACCAAGAGCCTGGAGCCACAGCCGGGAAAACCAAGATCAAACAAACCCCTGAGGTCCGGGAGTAATCTACTCTTTTCCAAAACCCAATTACAGATTTTCCCAGCTGGTAATAGGACAAGCCCACCTACGTGTGGAGTAGTCATTAAAGTAACCTATTGTTAGCTTTACTTAATTAGCATAGTAAAAATCACACAGGGGCTGTGGGCATAGCTCAGCAGTAGGCCCTGGGTTTGATTCCCCAGCACCATATAAACTATGTTGATGAATACTTGTAATCCCAGCACTCAGGAGGCTGAGGCAGGAGGATTGCTGTGAGTTGGAGGCCAGTCTGAGCTCCACAGTAAGTTCAGGACCAGCCTGGGCTATAGAGTGAGACCCTGTCTCAAAAAAAAAAAAAAAAAAAAAATCACACCCCAAAGTGGAGACTTAGGATGGTAATAAGTCGCACATGGCGTAAAGAAGTACAATGAACAGCTGAGGCACCACTGAGCCCCGACCTCTACCTGTGACCACATCAAGAATAGGGCCCCGACTCCCCCAGAGTTGCCATAGAGCTGTGCGCCTCTGTCCCTGCTGGGGGTCCACGGGGTTCTCTCATCCGTGGCTTTCTCCCTTGTGCTCCATGCTTGATCTCAGTAGAAATAAAAAGCCTTATGCCTGTACCCAGGTGCTTCTGTTTGATCCTTCTGATATGACAGCACAAGTAACCAGAGGTGGCTGAAAAAATACATAATTTAAAAATTTGTAGTAATCACTTTTTTTCTTTTAAGATGGAGTCTCATTCTATAGTTCCAGGCTGGCCCTGAATTCACTACGTAGCCCAGGCTGGCCTTGGACTCGTGAGAACCCTCCTGTCTTGGTGTCACAGTGCTCAGATTACAGTCTCGTGCTACCACATCTGGTTTATGTGGTGCTGGGAACTGAACCCGGGGCTTTACGCACGCTAGGCAAGCACTTTAACCCCGGAGTTATATCCCTAGCCCAACCACATTTTAAAAAGTAAAAAGTACTAGATGTGGTGTCACATGCCTTTAACCCTAGTGGTCCAGCAGGCTAACACAGGAGGATGACAGCTTTAAACCCAGCTCAAGTAATTTAGAGACTTAGTAAGAGCATATATATATATATATATACATATATATATGTATATATATACATATATATATATATATATATTTTTTTTTCTTTTGAGACACAGCCTCACTCTATAGCCCAAACTGGCCCTGAACTCACTATGTAGCCCAGGCTGGCCCTAGACTCACAGCAATCATCCTGCCTCAGCTTCCAGAGTGCTGGGATTTCAAGCATGGGCTACCACACTCAGCTTTATGTGGTGCTGGGGCATCAAACTCAGGGCCTTGCACTTGCAAAACAAGTGCTTTAACCACTGTGGCATTCCTCCAACCCCAGCAAGACCCTATTTTAAAATAAACAATGCAAAAATAATTAATTAAATAAAATAACCAATGGAAAGGCCTGGGGGATATAGATCAGTGTGAAAGCCCTGGGTTTAATCCCCAGTACTACAAAAAAAGAAAAAAGAAAAGATCACGCCAGGAATGGTGGCATATGCCTACAATCTCATCTACTTGGAAGGCTGAAGCAGGCGGGTCACTTCAGGTCACAAGCCTGACACCAGCATGGGTGACATAGCAAGACCGCCATCTCTGGAAGGAGACCTGGGGAAAGGATGAGATGGGAGGACAAGGAGAGGAAGGGAAATAAAAATGATTAAGATGTGACACATATGTGCACCAATTTCCCAAGCTGAATTTAATTATTGTTATACATAAACTAATAAAAATAATTTTGGGGGAAAACTTTGTGTGTGGGGTATATATGTGTATGTGTTTCTACACTCTATATTTGATTAAAAAGACCCCATCTCAGAGGGAAAAAAGTATACTCACAAGACACAAATATTAACATTTAAAAAATCAATTATCTTTTCTGCGCAACAATAATGAACTAGCTAAAACAAATCTGGAAAACAATTCCATTCATGATAGCTTTAAAAATAACAAAGCCTTGGGATCAGCTTAAACAACAAAATAAAAGACCTCTACAGTGAAAAATTGCAGAACACTGAAAAATTGAAGAAGACACTAAAGATGGAAAAACCTCCCATTTTTATGAGTCAGCAGAATTAATATTGTTAAAATGGTCCCAGCTGGGCTGGTGGTACACCCTGTAATCCCAGCCGTCTGAGAGGCTGAGGCAAAAGAATTGCAATTTCCTGCCTAGCCTGGATAATTTAGTGACTTAGCAAGACCCTGTCTCAAAATCGAATATAAAAATGTGCTGGGAATGGAGCTCAGTGGGAAGGCCCTGGGCTCAAACTCCAGTACCACAAAAATAAATACATATATACATAAAAATAAAATGGCCATGTTACCAAAAATATCACAGGTTCAACACAATACCCATTGAAATTTTAATGACATTTTTCACAGAACAACAACAAAAATCCTAAAATTCAAAGAC
Source organism: Ctenodactylus gundi (assembly GCA_004027205.1). Taxonomy (NCBI): domain Eukaryota; kingdom Metazoa; phylum Chordata; class Mammalia; order Rodentia; family Ctenodactylidae; genus Ctenodactylus; species Ctenodactylus gundi. Next base: position 3,683 of record PVKB01003802.1, read on the forward strand.
CTAGAACAGTCACAGCCATCCTAAGCAAAGCAACAGGTAGAAGATGTCATAGTACTGATTTCAAATTATACTACAAAGCCATGGTAAGAAAATCAACATTGTAGGGGCATGAAATAGCCACACAGACCAACAGAATGTAACAGAGGACCCAGACACAACCTCACACAGCTGTAGCCATCTGTCAGACCCTTGACAAAGGAGACAAAACACTTTTTGGCAAAATGGCAGCCCCTCTAGAAAACTGTCTATTCATAGGTAGAAGATTAAAACTAGATCCTTCTCTTTCATCATGTACAAAAAATCAATTCAAAAAGTAGAAGACCTAAAATTTTAAAAGAAAACATAGAGGCTGGGCCTGGTGGTACAGGTCAGACATTCCAGAAGTCTGGGAGGCTGAGACAGGAATATTGCCAGTTCAAGCCCAGCCGGGCAAAATAGAAAGGCTGTCTTATTTGTTTTTTCATTGCTAGGACAGAATACCCGACACCCACAATGTTAAGGAGGAAAGATTTATTTTACTTCACAGTTTCAGAAGGTCACGGTCTGTTCACAGGCAAGAAGCTGGAAAATGGTAGAATCTCGTGGTGGGGCTGCATTTGGGGACAGAGATCCTCACGGCATGGCAGAACAGAGTCTGGGAGGAAGGGCAGAACCAGCACACGCCCCTCCAGGTCCAGCCCCAAGCATCTGCCCCTTCCAGCCAGGCCCCACCTCCCAGCAGTACACAGTCACCATAGGTGCATGACACTCCAGATCCAAACCACCACAAATGACCTGGGTCAAAATCAAAAATAAAAATGATCTGGGGATATGGCTCAGTGTGAAGGCCCAGGGCTCTAGCCTCAGTACCATAAATAAATAAAAATAATAAATAAGGCAGAGGGTCGAAAAGAAGGGAAGGATTTGTAACTTTGCCACGATGTGTATGTGCACAAAATACTCAAGATCAATGTAGACTTTATGTTTTGCACTTCTACATATCAATGAAATGGGGAAAAATTAAAAGAAAAAAGAAAAGAAAACACAAGAGAAAAATCAATTCATGAGCCTTTATATTTTTTTTCAGACAGGGTCTCACTCTGCAGTCCAGGCTGGTCCTGAACTCATTATGGAGCCCAGGCCAGCCTTGGACTCACATTAATCCTCCTCCCTCAGCTTCCCAAGTGCTGAAATTACAGGCGTGCACCAACCACCACGCCTAGCTTATGTGGTGATGGGGAATTGAACTTAGGTACTTAGCATTCGACTTAGTGCTTGCTAGGCAAGCACTTTAACCACTGAGCTGTTCCTCCAGCCCACAACTTCCTAAATAGACTCCAACAGCACGAAAAATAATAGGACCAAACAAAGGGGACTACATCAATTTGAATATTTCTGCACTGAGCAGGAAACAACAGAGTGAAGAGAGAGCCTACAGAATGGGAGAAAATCCCTGCCAGTTCTTCCGCAAGAGGATTAATTCCTGGTATACGTAAAGAACGCAAAGTTCCATAGGGTAGTACATGTCTGTACCGCCAGCATTCTGGGGGTTTGAAGCAGGAGGATCGTAACTTTGAGCCCAGCTGGGCAAAGTAGAGACTTAGCAAGACCCTGTTGGGGTGGGGGCGGCCCGACGTGCGAATCAGCCTAAGGGCTCCTGGGTTTAATCTCCAGTATGACAACAAAACACAGCAAAGCAAAACACAACAAGCCCTCCGAAAGTCCAACAGGCCAATGAATACACGGGCAAGCAGAGCAAACAGTCAGTTCTCAAAAGATGAAGTACAAGTGGCCCAGAAGCAGGGGAAACATGTTCGCCATCTTTCGCCACTACAGAAATGCAAATTAAAATGACAGAATTCTTTTTACCCCGACCAGAATGGCTGCCATGAAGAAAGCGAAAAACACGCCAGGTGTGCTGGTACACACCTGTAATGTCAGCGGTCAAGGAGGCTGAGACAGGAGGATCACGCGTTCAAGGCCAGCCCGAGCTTCGTAGGGAGTTCAAGGCCAGCCTAAATAAGCATTGCCACTGTGGAAACCATCTAAAGTCTCTAAGAAACTAGAAATAGAAATGCCAACATAACCCACCTGTGCCCATCCTTAGTCTACCCCTAAAGGAATTCAGCATAGTGTATGGATAGCTGCTGCTCCGTGTTTACTGTGACACAATTCACAAAGCCAAGACATGCCAGCTTAGGTGTCCATCAGCAGGTGAATGGATTAAGAAAAAAAGTACACACACACACACACACACACACACACACACACACACAGCGTAGAATATTACTCAGTCATAAGGAGTAATGGAATTAATGTCACTTTCAGGAATGGCAGAGCCAGCTAGCCCTCTTGGCCCCGTTCCCGCCCTGGCCCTCGGCTGGCAGAGCCAGCGCTGCAGACTCCCGCCTCCTCTAGGCGGAGCTCTGACTGTCGCCTTGTTCACAGCCAACTGCCTCTGGTCACTGGCGAGCCCGCCCTGTTGGATGCGGCCAGGGAACCCAGCTCCGAGACCCCCACCCAGGACTCAGGGAAGGATGCCTTGGGCAGGTGGGGAACGGAAGAGATGGGGATGCTGGTGTGGAAAGGGGTTCGGTGGCAGGGAGGAGAGGATGAGGAGGGTGGAAGGAAGGGACAGGGCAGGGAGGAAGGGGGCGCGACAGGACCGCGGAGCGTGGGCAGCGTGACCGGCTGATACCAAGGGGCGGAGGACGAAGGAGCCACGAGCGCGACCGGAGAGCAAAAAGAACAGTGAGCTCCGCCGGGGGGCCCAGGCCTGCGATCTCAGCACTTCGGCAGGCCGAGGCAGGAGGATGGCAAGTGCTAGCCCAGCCGGGGCAACTTAGCAGCTTAGTGAGTCCATGTGTCAAATAAACAACGAACATGGTTGGGGAAACGTAGCTCAGTGGCAAAGGCCCTGTGGTCAATCCCCGGGCTTGCCAAAAAAGAAACAAACAGAAAAGTTAAACTAAAAAAAAAAAAAAAAAAAAAAAAAAAAAAAAAAAAAAAAAAAAAAAAAAAAAAAAAAAAAAAAAACGGCTACCAGGCTGTCATGACTGTCAACTTCCCCATCTCAGAATCTAAACAGGGTCACCCTGAGTAAGGCGGCGCGACCACCCACCCTTGACGGGCGGCGCCATCGCGGATGACGCACACACACACTGCCCGACCAAAACCACGGTGGGAATTGGCCACAGGGGACAAAAAAAGAACCAAAATTTTACAGGCCACGCTTTTTTTTCCTTAAAAGTACTTGAAAAAGGAAACTTTGCTTGTGCTATTTATTTACATTTCGTGTGTGTGCACATATTGTTAGAGGCCAGCCATTTTTAACAATTTCAGATGACCAAACAGGACGTTCTCCCTACTTCCGACTTAGCTTCTTGCATAGCTACATTTATTATAATCTCAAAGGAGGAAAAAAAAAGCCACATTGTAATAACAATTAGGAAAAACAACCAAACCACCACAGACCTTACCTGGAGCATCCAGAGGTGTGTCTGTGCATGAAGGTAGCTGCACTCTGAGTGGCCGGCTTGCGGGAGACGGTCAGAAAGGCCAAGGTGAAAGAAAGGGGTTGGCCCTTTGTTTTTGGCTACGAAGTTGCTCTTTCTTTGCTTCTTTCTTTGTTTGTTTGTTAGTTTGTTTGTTTCTTTCTTTCTCAGACTGTTTGATGTATGTGTGAAACAGTGTTGTCTAACACTAAACTGGAGGGGCTGGAGGAATGGCTCAGCGGTTAAAGCGCTTGCAAGGGCTAAGTACCAGAGTTCTATTCCCCAGCACCACATAACCTGGTTATGGCTGTGCACGCCTGTAATCCCAGCACTCAGGAGGCTGAGGCAGGCTGACTGTCCTGAGTCCAAGGCCGGCTTGGGCTCCATAGTGACTTCAGGACCAACCTGGGCTACAGAGCAAGACCCTGTCTCAAAAAAAAAATTGGAATTTTATTATGCTGCTTTGCTCTGAGAAGAAAAGAAAGAACAAGGATAGAACCAGAAACTGTCATTTACGCGAAGTAAACCAGAATTGGACAAGTGTTGCATCCTTTCCTTAATATGAGGAATAAAAAAAAGAAAAAGAAAAATACCTGAGAGTTAAAGGGAGGATATGTTAGATAGGAGGACGGGATGCCAGGGAAAGGCAGGCTTGGGGGAACGGCACCGCGGCTGGAAGCACCTGCCTAATTTGATTCCCCAGCACCACGTAAACACCTAGAATCCCAGCACTCAGAAGGCTGAGGCAGGAGGACTGCTGTGAGTCCAAGGCCCGCTGGTCGACCAGTGAGTTCAGGACCAGCCCGGAACGCGGAGTGAGACCCTGTCTTGAAAAAAAAAAAAAGAGGGAGTGTCAGGAAGGGGTGTGGGGAGATGAATATGATCAAATTACATACATGTGTGAAAAAGCACACTGAAACCCAATATTTTTGCAATCATAATAGCATTAACAAGCATGCATTTTAAACAGTATAATTAGTATGTGACACCATGTAAATTCATTTGTGAGTGTGTGAATATAGTGCTCAAGACCTGGAGAGACTTTACACATGCAGCAAGCCTCGGGTCCCAACAGCCTCCTGTGGCGGGTCGCCGAGGCTTGGGACCGTGTGGAGGAAGGTCTCAGGAGGGCAGGGCAGGAGCGGCGCGGGAGTACTATGTGCCCCTGAAGAGGGCAGCAGGGACGCGGAGCGAGGGGAAGGCCAGGCCTGCTGCGGAAAGGCATGACACAGGCCTCGGCCGATGCAGGCGGGGGTTTATTCTAAGCGTGACTGGGAAAACCGCCGCAGGGAACCGAAAGGGGACATATGCAGTGTCTGTGGGGCGGAACGCGCTGCCAGTGTGAGGTATGGGTACCGAGTGCCAGTCACAGAGTGGGCAGTGAGGGGCCTCGCCCTCCCCGCGCACAGCGCGCCCGCAGTCTCTCCTATTCCGCGCTGGGACGCCAGGATCCGAAGGAACTGGAACCGGGACGCACAGGTGGGCTCTTCTCACTCGGCCCTCGAGGGCCCTGGAGGCAGCTGCACCCAGCCCGTCCCTCTTGGTTGATGAGCAGGATCCCAGTGGCCTAGCTTCCTGGAGCTGCCAAGGACCCCCACAGACATGGGCTCTCACTGTCCTGAGGCCGGAGTCAGATGTCCGCGGGGCTGGACTTGCCCGAAGGCTCCAGGGGAGACGGTTCCCCGCTTCTGTTAGTTCTAGCTGTTCCTTGGCTGGTGACTCCAGCTGTTTCTTTTTTTAATGGAACTGAGGACTAACCCAGGGCGTTTGTACTAATCTACATCCCCAGCCCAGCCCAATTTTTAAATTTTATTTTATTTTGTGGTATGGGCTCACTAAGCTGCCCAGAGTGGGCTTGAATTTAGGGTCCTCCTACTTCGGCCGCCCAGACTGCTGGAATCATGGAATTACAGGACTGCAACCCCAGGCCTGCTTGTTTTTTGTTGTTGTTGTTTCAGTTTATTTTGCTTTCCCCACAGAGTCTTGCTGTGCTTATCAGGCTGGTCTCACTACTAAATTCCTCAGGTTGGGCTTGAGGCTGGAATCCTCCTGCCTCAGCCTCCAGAGTGCTGAGATGAAAGGCCTGTGCTACCAGGCCAGGCTCTCTTTTTTTAAATTTTTCTTCCTTTCTTTGCAGAAGCATCCAAGAACATTCTCTTTCTGGCTTTTCTCCTCTCCCTGTGACTGTCTCTTGTGCCAGTTCCTTCCTGGGCACTGGTTAAGAGTATCCCCAAAGCCCCTGGTGTGTGGCCCATCTGGGGCTTCTTTTACCCAACACAGCTCGGACTGGGCTCTTCCCAAAACAGCCCCAGCCCACATCTCCTTCTAGTGTGTCACGGCTGAGAACTGCTTCTGCTGAAATGCAAGGGGACTTTTTCCTAGGAACACTGGCAGTAGATCTGTAGTTCGCATTTCCGGGATGTGCTTCTCCAGGAGGTTAGTGCTGATGGGTTCACCGCGCACCTGCAGCCACCAGCTGCTCACTTTGCTCATGGGCCTTCCCGGGTGGCCTGGGCTGACTTCCTGGCAGGCTGTTTTTCAGCCTCTGACACTTCCTCAGGGTTTTTAACTTCTCAGTGGCCTCCTTTCAATTCCTGGTGTTCTCTTTCCTCCTCGATTCTTTTAAACTTGTTGATGTTTGCTTTAGAGCTTAAGGCATGATTGGTCTTGGTCTATGTTCCACGGGTGCTTTAAAAACAAGTGTGCATTTTAGCATAGCATGGCGGCACACATTTGTAAACTGATTACTCTGGGAGACTGAGGCAGGAGGCCTGCAAGTTCAGACTCAACCTGGACAACTTAGTGACTTAGTGAGATCCTTTCTCAAAACAAAAAAATTTAAAAAGGGCTGGAGATGTAGCTTAGAACAAAGGCCTAGAGTGCAATTCCTATTACCACAAACAACAAAAAATATGTATTTTCCTATCGTTGGATGAAGTATTCTATAAATGTTGATCATACCCTATTGGTTAATGGTTGTATTGAATTTTATATTCATGTTGACTTTCCGTCTAGTCATTTCATCAATTTCTTTCTTTTTTGAGACAGATTTTTGCTCTGTAGCCCAGGCTTGTCCTGAACTCACTATGGAACCCAGGCTGGCCCTGGACTCAAGGAAATACTCCTGTTTCAGCCTCACAAGTGCTGGGATTACAGGCATGTGCCACCATGCCTGGCTTAATGTGGTGCTTGGGGAATTGAACTCAGGTACTTAGCGCTTAGCTAAGCAAGTGTTTTAACCCCTGAGCCATTCCTCCAGCCTTCCCATTTCATCAATTTCTGATAGAAGATGTTGAAGTTGAACTATAACTGTAGTCTTACCTGTTCTCCTGCCAGTGCTTTTATCCCCCTTTCGGTCTAAGTCTCTGAAGTCTGCTCTATCTCTTATTCACCTCTCTCCTACTTCCTGTGTTAATATTTTCATGCTGTACCTTTCAATCCTTTTACTTTCAACCTACATCCATCATTATCTTCAAAATAAGCTTTCTTTAGACATAGATAGATTATGTTTTTTAATCTATCTGTTAATCTCTGTGTGTGTGGACTGGGGATCAAGGCCAGATCATTTTTTTAGTTTTAATTTTGAGACCAAGTCTTGAGTTGTTAAATTGCCTGTACTGGGTGCAAACTTGCAATCCTCCTGCCTCAATCTCTCAGATGAGACTGGGCACATTCACGGTATGGCTGTACACCTGCCTCACCCTCTCAGGGTGCTGGGGTTATAGGCCTGCACCACTGGACTGGGCTAATCTTTTTTAATTGGTATATTATGGTCATCTTAAGTAATTCAATTGTCAATATGTTAATAAAAATCAGCTGTGTGTGGCAGTTTATGTCTGTGGTCCCAGCATGTGGGAGGCCAAATACCATGAGTTTGAGTACAAAGCTCCTGCCATGAGTTTGGGCTCTACCTGGACTACATAGTGAGTTCAGGACCATCCTGGACTATAGAACAAGACCAGAATGTCTCAAAAAATATTATGAATATGGTAGGACTTGATATACCACTTTTTCTGTTTGTTTTTTCTCTTTTCCATTTTTCAACTACATTTTCCTATGTTTTATAGGTAAGGTGAACTTAATTTTAAAACCGTAATTTTATTAGTCTATAGTATTTTGAGTGTATCTTCCCTATAGTGTGTGTGTGTGTGTGTGTGTGTGTGTGTGGTTGCTTTGCTCTTGGTATTACATTGTACATACGTATCTTTGAGACATTTTACCAGATAAAAATAAATGTAGAAGCTGGGCCTGGTAGCACAGGCCTGTAATCCCAGCACTCTGAAAAGCGAAGGCAGGAGGATTCAAAGTTCAAGCCTGGCTTAGGCAACTTGGAAACTTCATGAGCCCCTGTCTCAAAAAAAAAAAAAAAGGCAGGGGTTGTCACTTAGTACAAGGTCCTGGTTCAATCCCAGGAACCACAAAACAAAAACAAACAAAAAAAACCCCGGAAGACTTACTTCTCTGCCCCTTTAACCTTTGTAATATAATTGCCATATATATATACTGGTATCCACTTTAGGCAGAATTATAATTTTTGCTTCTACTGTTAAGCATAGTTTAGAATACTCTGAGTATTGTCTGTTGATCTTTTTGCAAACCTGATATTCCAAAATCCCATCTGTTGCCATTTCCTCTCTGTCCAGAGAACTGCCTTTAGGGTAAGTCCGCTGGTGACAAATTTCCATAGTTTTTCCCTCATCTAAGAATATCCTTTTCCCTCCTTGTTCCTGCAGGATCAAGTCATGAGACACAGGACTCCAAGTTTACAGCTCTTTCCTTTCAATGTTTGGAAAACGTTCTACGTCCTCCTGGCCCCCAAGGTGTTCATGGGAAATCCACCAGCATTGGGATTGTATACACTTTAGGCAATCTGTGATTTCTTTCTCTCTGGCTGCTTTCAAGATTTTTTTTCTTTTTCTAGTGTTCAGAAGTTTGACAATGAGCCTGGTGTGCTGGCACATTCCCACACTCTCAGCACTTGGGAGGCTAAGACAGAATTGTTGTGAGTTCAAACCCAGCCTGGACTCCAGAGGAAGATCTGATCTCAAAAAATAAACAAACCCATAAAAGCTTGACTATGAGGTGTTCTGGCATAAATTTAAACCTGTCTTCTCAGCTTTATGAATCTGTAGGTTCATGTCTTATAATATTTGGGAGAAATTTAAATCCTGTAATTTTTTTTTTCTCTGTGATACTGGGAACCAAGCTCAGGACTTTCAAATCTCCAGTCCATTATTTATTTTTGATTTTGAGACAAAGTCAAAGATTAATTGGGGAGGAGTGGTTGCCTGACCTTTACCAGGGTGCTGGGATATGTTGATACATTTGAGGGTGGAGCGCCCCCTTGGGAAATCCCAATGTGGCTGCCCTTCCGGAGGTGGTATGGGATGGTGGCCTTTGGGCTGTAGGGGTGGTTGCACATTTCCTGAGTTGGGCGACAGGACGTGCAATCAAGGCTGAGCAGTGCACACGTAGAGTGCCTCTGGGGGAATCCCAGCGTGGCCTTCTTCCCTTACCTGATATGAGGTAGCACGTCTCCTCGTGTGTAGGTAACGCTTCACCTGTACATGTCAAGATAGAAGCCAGGCTCGAACTAAAACGGACATGTTCACTCGCAGCACAACAGCCTGTCCTGCTCTGGTGCTTTAATTTACATGAGCTTTCCTAATCCATTGGGGAAGGCAGGTCCTGAAAAAAATGCAATACAATGATTTATTTGGAGAATTATCCCAGAAAAACATTTTATTCCTCTATTAGATTTTAAGTCATCAACTGAAATTTGACATCAGACCTTCCTTTCTCCCTGGTGTGACATCTCCACACTTGAATTCATTGCTGTGTTGTGATAAGACACAAAGCCACCCCACTGCAGAGGGGGGAGGTTGTTAGGTGGCTGTTTGTTACCAGCTACTTCTGTCACCTTTTTTTTTCCCTAAGCAGGGAGCCTGCCTATGAATACACCAAAAATCACCTCTGATTCTGGGAGATTTCTTGTATCATGTGAGTTATTGGCCATTCAATTGCTTTATTAAATGTATGCTTTGGGTGCTATAAATTCTTTTGGCAACACTTTTTGGTTTTTACCAAGGTAATATTTTTTAGTAAAAGATTTTGGCTCACAGTTCTTTTTATTTTTTTGAGACAGGGTATTGTTCTGTAGCGCAGGCTGGTCCTGAACCCACTGGTATAGCCCAGGATGGCCTTGGACTCAGGATAATCTGCCTGCCTCAGCCTCCCAAATGCTGGGATTAGCATGTACCACCACACCCAGCTTTATGTGGTGCTGGGGAATCAAACTCAGGGTCTTGCACTTATAAGGCAAATGTTTTAACCACTGTGCCATTCCTCCAGCCCCTTTATTAAAAGTTTTTACAAATTAAAGTGCTATTAACATTTTCAATTTTTAAAAAAGCCTGAATAAGCTTATTGGTTTATCAAATTTGACTTTGGTATAATTGTTACTTGGTGTTTTGGTTGTGCTCTATCTGGGGAAGACATTTGGGCACGTCTACCCAGAAAAAGGTTCATGCAACTCAAGCCCAGGGACATGACCTTGCTGTACTACTGAGCTACATCCCAAGCCTCCAAGTGAGGTTCTTCACAAAGCCCTTCCAAAATGGCATCTGTGTCTGCTCAGTGTCCTCCTCCGTGGCAGCAAGAGTCTATGCAAAGGTTCCACTTAGGTATTAAAAACTGCTGTAAGACTTCTGGCCGTGATGGCAGCTGAGTAAGAGTCCTGTTCAATGGCTCCTCACAGGCTAATCCCAAGAGTTGAGATACAGTTAAAAACTACCTATTCAATTTAACTTGGAAAGGGAGGAGAACACCATGAATTGAAGGAGGCCATGGGAAGGCTGGAAACCCCAAACACATTAGAGGCTGAAAAACACAGTAGTCTGAGAAGCTGCCCCAAGCTACCCAGAAAGGGTGGTGACCAGCAGTGAATGGAAATTTGCAGCCTCCAGTAGCCCTGTCCCCAGAAATGAGCACGCAGGCACTGCAAACTGCAAATGTACCATGTGAGCTTCTCTTGAAAAGGCCTCCCTGTGGCTCAGCAGACCATCTTGGGAGAAGCATCTCTCAGTAGCCGTACTAGAAAGTGATGTAGGCAGGAACCATTCTAAAAAGAGCCCAAGTCTGAACTGTTTTGGGTAAAGGAAGCCACAAAAGAGCCATCTATTAGGGATTTTGAGGACACTGTTAACCAGTGCCCAGAAAGGAAACAGCACAAAAGACTTTAAGAGAGAGAGAAAAGGCCGACAACATCCTGACCAGTTCAGGTCACAGTGACAGTGGACTACAGGAGGTGGAGAGTCCTGCCAAACCAAAACAGATCAGAATAGACAAAGGTAGACACTATATACTGGTCAAAGAAACAATCCAGCAGGAAAAAGCTCACAATTATAAACATATGTGCATCTAATACCATAAAACAGAAACTATTACACATGAATGGCCAAATAGGCCCCAAAGCAATCATACTCGGGGACTTTAATAACCAGCTCTCACAAACAGGTCAACCAGACCCCCCCCCAAAAAAAAAAGTCAACAAAGATACAACAGAAGTAAATCACACAATGAAAAACATGGACTTAACAGGTATCTACAGAGTATTCTATCCAGTATCAACAAACTATAGCTTTTTTTCAACAGCACATGGGACTTTTTCCAAAATAGACCATATCGTTGGACATAAGACATGCTTAAGTAAATACAAAAAATTAAAGACATTCCCAGCATACTTTCAGATCAGAGTGGAATAGAACTAAAAATCAACAGCAAAAAAGCCTACAGAAGATGTACAAATACATGGAGATTAAATAATACATTATTGGGCAAGGAATGGATCACAGAAGAAACCAAGAAAGAAATCAAAACTTGTCTAAAGTGAAATGACAATGGAAGCACAGAGTCTATGGGACACAAAGTCATATTAACAGGTGTGTTCATGGTTATGAATGTACATGTGAGGAAAATAGAGCGGTCTCAAATAAACAATCTAACGATGCCACTCTAAGTCCTAGAGAAACAAGAACAAGACAAATACAAAGCCAGTAGCAGGAAAGAAATTATAAAACTCAGAGTGGAGACTAGTGAAATGGAAACTAAAAAAAAAAAAAAAAAAAAAGAATGAATGAATCAAAGAGTTGGTTTTTTTAAAGGATAAGTAATATTAATAAATCTTATTGTGGTTTGGATCTGGAATGTCCCCCACCAGAAGTCTCGTATTTGGATGTTATGGATTGTCTATGGAACCATGTGCTGTTGGGAGACTGGGGCCTGGTCTGGAGGCGTGGATTACCAGCATGTACACTGGATTACAGGCGTGTGATGGGGACTTATCACACCTTCTGCACCTGGATCCAGGAGGGGCTGATCACTGGGATGGGACCTTGAAATACATACAGAGGAAAGTGGTATATATATGCTGCTACATTTCTCTCAGACTAGAGGAGATGGGACATGATGAGACTTGGCTTCCTGTTTGTGATGTCATGAGGAGCTGCCTCTACGTCTGCATCTGCCATATGCTTCCACTGCTGCTGGCCATCTGAGTGGACTGTGACCTTCTGAAACTGTGAGCTAAAATAAACCTTTCCTCCTCTAAATTTGTGGATGTTGGGTATTGAGTCACAGCAATGAGGAAGTAATTAAGACAGACCTTTAGCCAACATCATCAAAAGAAGGAAAGAAAAACATCCATATCGATGCAACTAGAAATAAAAAAGGTGAAATCACAATAGACACTGTTGAAATCCAAAGGGTTATAAGAAATTATTCTTGAAAATTTATATTCCAATAGATGTGAGAACCCAGAAGAAATGGATACATTTCTAGACGAATATGAGATACCAAAATTGAACCTAAAAACATAAAAACTTTGAATAGAACAATAACCAGGAATGAAACTGACGCCATAATAAACAGTGTTACCAACAAACAAAAGTCCAAGACCTGATGGATTCACAACAAAATTTGATCAGAATGCCAGGGAAAAGCTAGCATGAATGCTTCTCAAACATTTCCATGAAATTGAAAGAGAAGAAATACTGCCATGCTCCTTCTTGGAAGCTAATATCAACTTGACCCCCAAACCAGATAGACTCTACAAATAAAGAAACTACAGGCCAATTTCCTTAATGATTACAGATGCAAAAATCCTCAATAAGATACTTACAAATAAAATGCAACAATTAAAAAAGATCATATGACCAAATTGGCTTCAAACTAGGGATAGAAGGATGGTTCAACATACATAAATCAATTAATGTAATACATCACATAAACAAAAACAAGTACAAAAGTCATATGAGCACCTCAATAAATATTGAAAAAGCCTTTGACTAAAATATATAATCCTTTCATGAAAAAATCCTCTGATGAAAATTCATACAGAAGGATCTTACCTCAAGCTGATAAAAGCAACTTATGACAACACTTGCCAACATTATCCTAAATGAGGAAAAACTGGAAATATTTTCACTAGAATCAGGAACAAGAGAGATCCACTACTCTCGCTACTCCTATTCAACACAATGCTTGAAAACTTAGCCTGAGAAACCAGATAAGAGAATGCAATAAAGGTAATATTCACAGATAAGCAGAAAGTCAGTCTATCCTTATTTGCAAAGTCTTAGGAAAGGGCAAATGCTGACTGACTTTTGCCAGAGGACAGCATGCATGGTTTCTAGACCAGTTGCCAATAAAGTGCTCCTTCCGATCTGAAGCCTCTTGCGCCTTTACAATCCGTATTTCTGTCAGCATTGTGGTCTTCTGAGCTCTGCCCAGTATACCTCATCAACTTTGGTTCACAGCGTTCTAAGGCTTCTCTAGCTACCAAAAGCTTCTAAACCACATTGCTGGGTAAAGTCACAGAAAAGACCTCACTTCTTTGGGACTAATTTCTGTCTTAGTTACTCTCTTGTTGCTGGGCTGAAATACCCAACATCCACAATTTAAAGGAGGATAAGTTTATTTTAGCTCAGAGCTTCAGAAGGTCTCAGTTCCTTCATGGTTGGCTGGCAGTGGTAGAAGTACATGGTAGAGGCCTAGCTGGAGGAAAGCTGTTCATGGCATGACAGACAGGGAGTCATATGGGCAAGGGAAGACAGAGGTAGCACAGATCCTTCCAAGTCACATCTCAGTGATCCGCCTCTTCTGGGTCAGTGATCTGCCCCTCTGGGTTAAGCCCTAGTGTTTCACCCCCTCCAACCAGATCCCACCTCTTAACAGCATAGGGTTCCATGGGTATTCCACAACACCCAAATGTATGAGGCTTTCGGGGGGGGGGGGGGCATTCTACATCCAAACCATAACAGGGGCCCAAATTTTTTTTTAGCTCTTTGTATATTAAACATTTTTGGGCTCTGTATGTTCCAGATAGTACTGCTCCTGTGGGATGGGGCAGTGAGTCTTTACTGAAGACACCCCACTGTGCCACATCACACAGTGTTTCAGTTTGCAGCCTGCAACACGATCTCCAGGCAAGATATATCCTGTCCTTAAAAGCCTTAAAACTTGGCACTAGCTTTGCCTCCTTATGGATGGAAGACCTTTTAGGCATCTGTTTCTAGAATAGGAATTTTTTTTCCAGATTGAAGATTTGCTCTGGCAAGTGATTTTCTCCCACAATCTAGAGTTTCCAAAAATTCTCCAGCAGCGCTCGCACACTAACCCTCACGTTTGCACGGTGGGATGAATAAGGATTTCTGAATTGCCTACCCACCCAGGGCCAGTTAGTTCACCATCACAGCTGGTCCAGCATTTTTTCCAACGTTGTAACTTGTCCCTTTGGCCATGGTCATCATGGTGTGGAAAGCGTGTGCTTCTATGCATGGCCTACAACCCAAGTCTTTGGAAGTTTCTCTATGTCTGATAAAGTCCCTTCTTCAATTTTTGTTACTCCCCTTTCCTATATCAAGCAAAACTTTAACAGCTTCCAGGGATTTGTTCCTGTTTTTACTTTACTTTTCTGTATTAAACCTAGGGTCTTTACATGAGCTCTACCCCCTCCTTTTTCTTTCTTTTCTTCCTTCCTTCCTTCCTTCCTTCCTTCCTTTTTGGCAGTGGAAATCTAGCTCGGATTCTTCACACCAAACTACATCTCCAGACTATTTTTTTATTTTGAGACAGGGTGTCACTTAAGTTCTCAAGTCACTTAGGCTGGTCTCCTTCTGCCTCAGCTTTCCGAGGTGCTGACAGTACAGGCCTGCATCACCTGGTCCAGCTCCCAGACCTTATTATATTTGTTATTTTGAAATGGGATCTTGCTAAGTTGTTAAGTTTGCCAAGGCTGGGCTGAAAGTTGCAGTCCTCCTGCTTCAGCCTCCCAAGGTGCTGCGATGGAAGGTGTGCACCACCACATCCTACTTTGGGTTTTTTTGTTTGTTTTCTGCGGTATACCCAGGACCTTCACAATTTTTGATACGTAGACATGGCCTTACTATGTCACTAAATTTCCCAGGATAGACTTGAACTTGGGATCCTCCTGCCTCACTCCCCCCCTCCCCCTGCCAGATGCTGGAAGAACAGACAGGTGTCAAAATGCTCTTTCCCGCCACATATATGTTGTCTGGCAGTGCCAAAGGTTTAATTGTATACACATCACTGCAGACACTTAGGCAAGTGCTATGCTGTAATATTGTGCCAGCTACGATGTCACCAGGCAGCAGGAGTGGCTCAGCTTCTCCGTGATCTCACAGGATCACTGTCACGTGTGCAGTCCGTCACCGACCACAACGTCAGACCTTATTGCCGGGTTGAGACTCCACATTTCTTTCCTGATCTGTCTTTCATTTATTGCAAGTATGTTCATGTTTGAATATATTGCACGCAAGCATTTTTATCACAGCTGCTTCAAAATATTTTTTTCCAATAATTCTGATATCTGTGTCATTTTGATGTGGGTATCTCTAAATATTTTTTCTTATTCAAGTCAGATTTTTCAGGTTCTTAGTGTGAAAAGTGACTCTGGATCTTATTTCTAGTTTTATTTTATTATTATTATTACTTATGGGGATCAAGACCAGGGCCTTCGCACTGATTACATCGCCAGCCCTTTTTTTTTTACTTTTAATTTTGAGACACGGTCTCACCAAGGCTGGATTTGAACTCAAGATCCTCCTGCCTCAGCCTCCTATAGTGCTGGAGTTGCGGGCCTGTGTCACTTGCCTCAGCTTTTTTGGGCCATTTGTCTGTACTTGCTGGCAACTTTGGGTTGCTAGTGTCTCCATTGTAACATTGTGACATGTGTGAGGCCAGAAGAGCCCTCAGGAAGCCCACTGCAGAGTCACACTGGGCCCCGGTGCCTCACCCCGCGGCTCTCTCTGTGTTCAGTCCTGGGTGTGTTTTACGGACAGTGGTGTTTAGCTGTATTTAGTAAGAGCACTGGGAAACATCTGCTCTGTTTTTCTGGAAGCAGAAGTTATTCTACATCATTAAAAAAATTAAAGTTAATATTTGGAAATCACAGATTTTACCAGGCATGGTGGCACAGGATTATAATCCCAGGACTCTGGGAGCTGAAGCAAGAAGATCGCAAATTTGAGCCCAGCCTGGGCAACTTACCGACTTCGAGAGACTCTATCTTAAAACAAAAAATTTTTAAAAAGGTCTGAGGATGGAGCTCAGTGCAAACGCTCTGGGTCTGGGTTAAGTCCCCAGTACTAAAAATAAATAAATAAATAAACCCCTGTAAGCCTCTAGTTTCTCACAAAGCTTTGGGAACCAAGTCGCTTCACCCTGCATTTTTGCTTGGGAACACCTGGCTGGTCTGGGTACCACAGCCCTGCAGATGGTGATACCCCTTATCCTGATTTACAAGAGCCTGCGAGCCACTCATCTGCACGTGACCCCGGGGTCTGAACTTGCCACCTCTCTATCATCTCCAGGAAGTGTTGGCCACAGCAAAACTTATGTGATGCCAAGAGGGCATCCTTGGCAGGGTCCTTGAAGCATTTTGCTATGTCATTACAAAAATGTTCTCTCTCCCAGAACAAACACTCTGCTTCAGCACACACTGTTCTGAGCCATTAGGGTTTATTTTTTTAATACACCTTTATCTCGCCTTGGAAAGAGCTGGCTCTTTTCTCCTCTTAAGAAAACTGGTAATCATGACTCAGAGCTACACTGCCGCCCCTTCTTGCGGGAGCACTGCAGGGGGAGCCTGGCGGCCCACAGAATAAGTAACTTGGCGGAAGCCATGGATTCTCAGTGGTGCCAGATAACACGCCAGGGGAGGCAGCTTTATGTTCCAGAACAAGGAATGCTGCTTGAGTAGATCCAGCCAGATTCTTATAATGGGGAAACGGCAATCGGCTCCTAGAGAGAACTGAAACTGTGGTTCTTTTTGAGTTAGTCAGCTTTCCATCACTGTGACACAATACCTGAGGTAATCAACTCAGCTTTCTTTGACTTGCAGTTTCCACAGTTTTTGGCCCTGTTGTTTTGGGACTGTAGCAGCACAGTACATTATAGTAGAGAGTCCCAATGTGGGTGAGGCCTGTTCACTTCATCATGTCCTGGAAGCCACTGAGTGGATTGTGACCTTCTGAAACTGTGAACTAAAAACTTTTTTTTTTTTTTGAGAAATCCATTTTTCAGGGTGAAGGGGCTGGGGTCCCAATGTCCTCTGCAAGGGCACACACCTAGTGACTGAACTTCTTCCTGCTAGTCTCCACCTCTTAAATATCCCACCTCCTCCCACTAACACCACAGGCTAAAACCAAGCCTTTAGCACGTGAGCCTTTAGAGGACATTCAGTATCCAAAGTGCTGCAGTATCTCCTGTTGGATTCACACAAGTGGTTCTGCTGCTGGGTGTGGTGGTGCATACATGAAATCTCAGCACTCAAGAGGCTGAGACAGGACTGCTGTGAGTTCAAGGCCAGCCTGGGCTAAATAGTGTTTTCAGGACCAGTGTGACTATAGGACAAAACACTGCCTCAAGCAAACAAAACCAAACAAGTTCTGCCAGTCAGTCCTAAAATCTGCCTGCACCAGTGAGGTAGTAGCACTGCTCCCCAGGACCGTGTTTCGGGCTTACTGAGTCCTCTGGGCAGCATGAGGCCTCGGGATCCACTCAGCTCCTTCAATCCTGGCACTTGGATTTCTTCCTGAGAAAAGTATCAAGAGGAAACCACTAATCACCTGTCAACTGAATCCTCACCACTCTGTGTCCCCAGCTCATCACCTGCAGACTTCCATGCCCAGGAGTGGCCACTGCTGGTCTGGACCAGAGATGAAAAAATGATGCAACCAGTCTGCTCTCCCTGGCGCCAGGCCTGGGCTTCCTCAGGACACTCCTGAGCTCCTCTGAGGAGCTCAATCTCTGGGGAACTGTGACCACTAAAGAGATTATATTAATTTGAGGTAATCAAGAACCACACGTGGATTAGGGTTTGGGAACCACGCCTTCATTAGACAATTAGGAACTAGCCCGGATTAGAGTGTGAGTGATGTGTGGGCCAGTGAATGAGGGAAGAGCACCCACCCAAAGGTGGGAAGCCCAATTGGGAACTCCAACTGTATAAAAGGAAGGAAGACAAATAAATAAATAAAAGAAAGGAAGAGAAAAGATTGTTATAGCTTTTTCCTCTGGGGAGAGCCTGGACTTGATGGGACTCGGCTTCCTGTTTGTGATGTCATGAGAAGCTGCCTCCACCTCTGCCTCTGCCATGTACTTCCATTGCTGCCAGCCACCCCTGAATGGACTGTGACCTTCTGAAACTGTGAGCTAAAATAAATCTTTCCTCCCCTAAGGTATTGAGTCACAGCAACGAAAAAGTAACTAAGACAGAAATCAAAGACTCACCAGTCAGTTTGTCATCAAGGACCTTAGCGCCAAACACCTTGGAGATGTATTTGTGTTTTCCTTGGCCACATGCCACATGCCTGGCCCTCCACAGCACGAGAGCACGGATGTCCTGGAGGAAATCCAGCTCTGAGGGACTCTTGAGAAGTCCTGGACATAGAGAATCTATTAATTTTAATAATCAGAACCAGGTATGGTGGCTCAGTTCTGTAATCCCAGCACCCTGGGAGGCTGAGGCAGGAAGATCACAAATTAATTCAAGCCCAGTCTGGGCAATTTGGCAACTAAGTGAGACATTATCTCAAAATTAGGAATAAAAATAGGCTGGGGATGTAGCTCAGTGTAAAAGTCCTAGGCTTAATCCCCAGTACCATAAAAAGAAAAATACAAAATAAAATAAGCTGGAGATATAGCTCAGGGTACAGGCCTGGGGTTTAATCCCCAGTAATGCAATAAAAAAATGTATTAGGAGAAAGGAAATTTGGAGTTGACGGGAAAGGGGAATTTAAAAAGCAACAGGGGTTTAGGGGCACAGCTCAGCAGTTGGAAAGCTCGCCTACTAAGCATTAGACCTTGGGTTTGATTTCTTAGCACCACATAAATGGGACGGCTTGGAAGCAGGAGCACTGCCATAAATTCAAGGCCAACCTGGGCTACACAGTGAATTCAGGACCCAGCCTGGACTAGAAGAGTGAGACTTTGTCTCAAATAAATAAATAAATAAATAAAATTAAAAAGCAGCTGAATCCATCATTCACCTATTAGCTCCTGTATAGGAAGTTGGCATGTGACTTGCTGAAGGTCACAGCTAGGCAGGATCAGCAGACCCTTCTGCCTGTGCGCTGGTGTTTCCTTCGGCCTCCAGCTCTGCCTGTCACCACTCTTGTCCCTACTGCACACCCAGCGGAGACCGGTAGGACAACCCGAGCGGGCTCGCGGGGCCTCTGCTTCTGGCAGGGCTGGGCAGCCAGGACCTCAGTGCGGGGATCAAGGGAGGAGAGGAGCGTGGGGCCAGAGTCCTCGGTCCCTCCCTATCTCTGGAGCTCCCAGGGCCCTGACTTCCTCGCCTCCTCAGGCCCTCAGCCTACCTCTAGCCACATGGGTGCAGAAAGTCCCTTTCCCAGTCTCACTTCAAATCATCTTGAGTTGCATGCTCCATCTGTTCCCTGCTGCTCTGTGTGTGTGTGTGTGTGTGTGTCTGTCTGTCTGTCTGTCTGTCTGCAGTATTGGAGCTCAAGCCCAGGCCTGTACACGGAGTTACATACATTCCTTCCCACCTCTCCGCTTCTGCAGTCCTGGAGAATGCACACAGGCCTTCACTCTGGCTTCTGTAAGCTACGTCCTTAGCCCTTGTTATTGCTTCATTGAGACAGGGTCTTACTGATTCACTAAGTGGCCCAGGCTGGGCTTGAACTTGCAATCTTCCTGCCTCAGCCTCCCACCGTGCTGAGACTACAGGCCTACACCACCAGGCCTGGATCCTATTGCTCTTAATACCATACCATAGATTTGATTTTCAGGTCAATTCCATCATTCATTAGAACTCTGGCTGGAATATACCCAGAAAAACATGGGGAAACAAGATGATTGATCTTGTCAATGTTGATGTTGATCTTGGCACCTGCCACTTCATTCTGATGGGAACAAGGGACAGGGCTTGGTGGTTGGAGCTGCTCGTGTCAGATAGTGTCACCAGCCTGTCCCTACAGTTTTGACAGGCAAGGCCCTTTCCTCAGACTTTGCATTTGGAACTGATCCTGGGCTACAGAGAACCCTTGCTGGGAGACCCCACACTGGGAGACTCAGCACTCCACAAACCCAGCTGACCACAAAATGACCCAGAATGGAATTGGGATGCTTGATAATATGATTCAAGTGACACATCTACGGTACTTGTGACTCCAGATAGTGTGCTGTCACTTTGGGTTCTCCTTGTTCCCTTCCAGGCTGAAGTTGTTGCCTGGGTGGCAGAAGCTGCGACAGTCCAGGGTTCCTCTGATTTCAGCCCCTGCTGGCAGAGAAATGACTTCAAATGATATGCTGATGATTTAAGATAAGAGACCCAGCCAGGAAACTTAGTGACTTAGTGAGAGTCTGTTAAGAAATTAAAAATTTTTTAAAAGGGCTGAGGACCCAGGACAAGGAAGGCAAAGGCCCTGAGCTCCACCCCTAGTACCACACACACAAAAACATCCTCCAAGCAACATTTCTAGTGCAATTTTTTGTTTTGTTTTGATTTTTCAAACAAGTTTATTGTGGTTTGAATCTGGTATGTCCCCCAAAAGTCTTGTGTATTTGGATGTTATGGACCGTCTACGGAACAATATGCTGTTGGGAGACTGAGGCCTGGACTGGAGGGATAAGTTGCCGGTGTGTAGACTGGATTACAGGCATGTGGTAGGGGCTTACCATACACACCTGCCACACCTTGAAGGGGCAGAACACTGAGGCTGGACCAGGGGCAAATCACTGGGAAGGACACATAAGCTGCTTCCTGCCTTCCTTATGGAACTACTAGACTTGACTTGTCCTGACTTGGCTTCCTGTTAGCAATGTCACGAGGATCTGCCTTTCTGCCATGTACTTCCACAGTTGGTGGCCGCCCCTAAGTGGACTGTAACCTCCTGAAACTGTGAGCTAAAATAAACTTTTTCTCCCTTAATTTGTGAGTGTCAGGTCTTGAGTCACAGCAATGAAAAAGTAACTAAGACAAAGGTCTTGCTACGTCACTACCCGCCCAGGCTGGGCTCAAACTTGTAATCCTCCTGTGAGCCCCCAGAGTCCTGGGGTTATACACCTGTGCCACAGGGCCCTGCTAGGGAAGAGTGAGAGTGGGGAGAGAACGAACGCCCCGGAAGCATGTCTTTTGTAACCTCACCTCAGGAGGGATGTCCTATCCCTCGCACTGTACACTCTGTAAGAAACAAATCACTAAATCAGACCCACATGCAGTGCAGGGTGTTACAGATCGGGCATGGCGGTAGAGGCCTGTAATCTAGCACTATGGGAGACTGGCGTAGGAGGACGCACTCAAGCAATTCCGCCAGATTGCGTCTCAAAAGAAAAAGTAAAGAAATTTAGCTCAACGCAAAAGCTCTGGGCTAGAGGCCCTGTAGTAGAAAAAGGGAGTGGGGACTGTGTAAAGGCAGGAACATTGGGTTGGGATCACAGAGAGTAATTCTATATATGTTAGGCACGTAGTTGGACATGAGTGGGCCTGAGGGACAAAGGGGGAGTCTAAAATAAAATGCTTAGTAAAGTACAAAAGACCTTGATGTGTAATATATTTATAATCATCTGTTAGGTCTGACCCAAAGTGACCCCACTCAGCACAATCACAATTTAAGGTTACACATTGTGCACCTGGTGAGCGCTCTCTCTCTCTCTCTCTCTCTCTCTCTCTCTCTCTCTCTCTCTCTCTCTCTCTCTCTGTATCCCCCCCATATATACACATACACTTTTTTTTCATTTTTTGTGGTACTGGCAATCAAGCCCAGAGCCTTTATCCTGAGCTATATCCCTAACGATTTTTATTCCTGATTTTGAGACAGACTCTCACTGAGTCACTAAGTTGCCCAGACTGGACTGGTAACCGCGATCCTTCCACCTCAGCCTCCCAGAGTGCTGAGACTACAGGCCTGTGCCACCAGGCCCAGCTTTGGCTGTGTATTTCTAAAATGAGCTATACAGCATTCATTCCTAGGCACAGAAAGGAAAACTCTTTAAAGACTCTCTTCCTTGAGCTGGGACCTGATTTAGATTCTATGTGATAAAGACCCCTGAGGAGAAAGGAAGACATTTTTGAGTTATCAACATTCCAAAGTGACCTCTAAGAAAGATACTGCTAAACAATAATAACTACCACAGTTCCCTGAACTGCAGGAGTAATCTTTTTGTGCATGAAACGGTATCTGAATTCACACTCAGGGCAGATGACATTGCCCACCTTCCCTTGAAGACATACTCTCCTTTATTATATTATAATATTCAGTGTTACTCCTCTGATCCAGCTCCCCCCCTGTAGCTCTTAGCCGCCCCTCAGAATCCTCCCCTCCCGCCCTTCCCAGCCACCGCACCCCTCTGAGGTCTCCCTGTTTCCTCTGCCTACCCCTTTCCCGCCCCTCTCCCTCTAGTGGAAGCCCCAGCTCTGCTCCCTGGGCGGTGGCAGGCACCAGGATGAGTCTCCTATAACACCAACCCCTGCTGGCCCCCTCACTCCTCTTCACCCTAGAGAGGGCACCGCAGCTGAGCTCAGTGAGCCAATGAGCTCACTGGGGCTTCTGGCAAGAGTGTGGGTGAGGGCTCACCTACAGGGGCACAAGGCATGGCTATTTACAGAAGCATGGGGCCAGGAGTTACCTACAGGCTAACGGGTGACTCAGAGGCAGTCGCATCCGGAAAAGCCCGCCCACTACAGATGGTGGCGCGTGGAAAGTGCATCCCGCCTCCTGGGACCACCAGGAGCTTTCGGTAGTGTCTCACGCCCCATGCGCCCAGGTCCCGCCTGGCTGTCCCTCCAAACGTCTATGAACCCCTCCAGGTGTCATGTCCCTAACTGGCTCCCTGTCGCAGGCCCTGAGCTGGGGCACATGACGCACACCAGAGGGCGCACCCACGACCCGAGCACCGCGGCCGACCTGCCTGCACACGCGAAGGCTCCCCCAGCCACGCCCACCACGCGCACCGCGAGCTGTCCCCTCCCTCCTGTAGGGTCGCAGGACGCCCAGAGAACACGCCCTCTTTCCCAACACCTTCTCCCGGTGGACCCGAGCCATCTTTTGAACACAGAAACCTGATCAGTCTGGAGAGAGTGGGACTGTCACGGTCCTTGGGCTGAGTGGAGGAGTAGGGCTTTGATCCTCTGTCCCAAACTGTTTCAACTATTTGCAGCATGTCACACTAGGGAGCGGTGGGGGTCACAGGGTTGGGGGGCTGTTAAGGCAGACGGTTGGGCTGCGACTACTCAGTGGCGAAGTACTTTCCTGGCCTATGTGAGGCCCTGGGCTTGACCCCTAGCCCTGGAACACAAATACATTAAAAAAAAAAAAAAAAAAAAAACCTGCCCCAAATCCAGCAATCTGGGGATGGGATAGACAAGTTGTATTTCTAACACCTCAGGTCATATTGATATGACCTTGAAGACGACAGAAGGCTACTTGTATACTTTACAGAAAGGCCTGCCGGGTGTGGATATCGAGTTCTCATTGGCAGGGCAACGTTGCTCTGACCTGTTTTGTTCCTTTAAGCGCTATTTTGGGCTGGGGCCACAGCTCAGCAGTTTCGGGGCTGCCTAGCAAGCACAAGGCCCTAAATTGACTTCTTAGCACCACATAAACTGGGTGTGGTGGCCCACACCTATAATCCCTGCACTTGGGAGTCTGAGGCAGCAAGATTGCCTTGATCAAGTTCGAGGCTAGTCTGCACTACATAGTGAGTTCAGGACTAGCCTGGACAATCAAATGAAAACCTGTCTCAAAATAAGGAAAGAGGGGCTGGAGGAATGGCTCAACGGTTAAAGGGCTTGCCTAGCAAGCACTAAGTACTCTAGTTCGATTCCCCAGCACCACATAAACTGGGTGTGGTGGCACACGCCTGTAATCCCAGCACTTGGGAGGCTGAGACAGGAGGATTGCCTTGAGTCCAAGGCCAGCCTGGGCTCCGAAGTGAGTTCAGGACCAGCCTGGACCACAGAGTGAGACCCTGTCTCAAAAAATAAATAAATAAATAAGGAAAGAAAGAACTATTCTATTTAAGAGTCTTTAGCTGGGTGTGGTGATTTTCATCTGTAGTCCTAGTAGTTTTAGTTACTGAGAAGCCTGAGGCAGGAGGATCACTTGAGCTGAGAAATTCCAGGCAAATCTCAACATAGTGAGGTCCTGTCCCAGTCAAAAAAAAAAAAAAAAAAAGTCAATGAATGTCTGCTTACAGAGACTAAAAGTCCTGATTGAGGCTGAGGGTGTGGCTCAGAGAAGGAGCACATAGAGGAAGCCCTTGGCTCCATCCCCAGCACCAACAACAAGAAAACTCAGATCAAACAGGTTACAGCCACCCGGGAAATCGACAGCTCCCTTAACTGAAAATCCAGGTGAAATCGGGTCTCAAGACAGTGGATCCCAGCACTCCCATTATGTCACCAGAGCTGAGGCCACCCGCTCTCTCTGCTCACCTTTCTGCCGACCTTGTGCCCAGATGACCCATCCCAGGGGTTGGGTTCAGCTTAGAATCAAAGAACAGAACCCTGTCTAAAGCACAACACTCCAGAGAACACTTCAGGAAAGCACGCACGCGTGTGCATGCGTGCGTGCGTGCGTGCGCGCGCGCGTGTGTGTGTGTGTTTTCAGGGCCTTCCCCCAAGCTACATCCCCAGCCCTTTATATTTTGTTTTTGAGACAGCATCTCGTTAAGTTACTAACCTGCCCAAGTTGAGCTCAAACTTGCCAAGTGCTAGGATTACTGGTCTCTGTCACTGGGCCCAGCTAGCCCAGCCCTGTTTCACAGTTATAATTCAGAGCCAGAGGTTAGATGACTGACCCCAGGCATCCCTGGCCCAGGACCTCCCTCCTTCATTCCCCAACTGGTCACTTCTTCCTGCCGCCCCGCAGGCTGCTGTGCTGTGATTCAGGAGGACGTTTCACCTTGGCCTTACCTCTATATGGAGAGGGGCTGCAGGGAGGGGTGGCTGTGATTCCCTCTCCTCTATCCCTCTGGGGCCTCCCCACTCTGTGCTGAGTGGTGACCTCCCTGTCTTGGTCACAGAGCCAGGGTAGCAGCTGGGCTGGGAGCATGGGAGCTGAGCTATTCTTGTTGGCCCTGATGAGAGCCTCCACCTTCTGCCCCCGACATTTGGGAGCCCGCTGCTGCCAGCTCTGAACCCTACCTGGTCCTACCTCTTTTCTGGTCTGAGGTCTTGACCAGCTCTGTCCCAGGAAGGCCCCAGCACAGCCCGTAGGCGACTTTGCCCCTTTGACTGTATGCTCATGTCCCAGATGGCCAGAACTTAGCTTGTCCATTGACTAAGATCTTGGGGTCCAAAGACACAACTAGGACAGCCATGGACAGCCCTCTCCTCTCCCCACTCTTCTCTTTGCCATGGTGGCAGCAGCCTGCGGCCTGTCCCAGAGCTCCAGGAGGGACCCGTGCACTGTCCTTGAGCAGCAGTGGGCTGGTGCAGAGGGTACCAGGGGAGGCTGGCATAGAGGGACTTTCAGGAGCACCTGTCCCAGAGACCCATGTCCTGTCTGGGCTGAGGTGGTATGGGTGGCCCCTGGTGGCTATCAGCTGCTTTGTTTTTTGAGGGGCTGCTCCTGTGTGGCATCAGCCCAGGGAAGGGCTTGACCAAAGCACACTCTTACCTGTCATCAGAACATATTCTTGATGCTGAGTTGTCCCCCTCATGCCCTCCAGTTCCCACCTGTGGATGGTGCTGGGGCAGTATGCCTTGCTCAGAGCTCAAGGCCTTCAGAGTCAGAGTCTGTATTCTTGTGCTTGGCCAGAGGAGCCCAGAAGAGGCAAGAGCATTTTGTGTGTGTGTGTGCATTATTCAGTTTGTTGTTGGGACAGAATGCCTCCTACTTACAGCTTCTAGGAGAGGTTTACTTGGCTCTTGATTCACTGGTTCAGTCCACAGTCTGCAGGCCTGAGGTAGGAATGGCATGGCGGAAGGCATGGCAGAAGAACGCTGCCCACCCTATGGCAGCCAGCAAGCAGAGGGAGAAGTGGGGACAAGGATACATCCTTCCCGGCCATACTCTCAGCAACCGCCCTTCCAGCAGGCCTCGTCTTCTAATAACACACTGAGTTCTGAACTTGTCCATGGGTGAATCTGCTGATGAGCTTGGCACCCCCAAGATTCAGTCACCTTCCAAACTCAAGAGACTTTGGGGGACATGTTAGATTTAAACCATGATAAGTAGCACTGGCACGTGGGGACTTCTGAACCAGCAGGATGGCTTTCATAGCTTTGCAAGCTGTGGCGGCTCCTTCAGAACCGGAGCAGGGTGTAACTATGATCCTCTACTTGAGGACAGTCTGACCTTGCTTCAGGGAGAAGCAAGGAGGAATCCTCAGACGCTTTCCAGATGGTTGTACTGCTTTTGAGTGTATAGGACACGAGTTATAGTTCCGTCCTGTGTTGTTCCTTCTGTACTCTGTTCTTTACTTCCAGGGGAAAGTGTGGGTGTTCCCTTGATCCCCATTGTCTGTGTACCTTCACCACATATTCATGAGGCTTAGACACGTGTGGCATCACACCCATTGCATGTGTAGCGCCCCATCCTGCCCTGTGCTCAAGGCAATATGTGCACTCATCCTAGCACTGCAGAACATGTCACCAGTTTGGACGAACTCTGGTTTAGCACCTGATCCCCTGCAGACAGGCCATGTGTTCATGGACATAAAAGCCACAGGAATGGACACTGACTGGGAGGAGCCTTGGGTGCCCTGGCTCCCGGCCACTGGGTCTGGTCTGTGGACCTGAGCATCAGTGGTCTCCTGGGGGCCAGTGAAGGATACAGTCTCCCAGGCTCCCTTGGACACTGAAGTGCCCCAGGGCCTGGGTGGCCATTTCAGTGTGGAAAAGACCACTCAGGTATGGGGCTTCAGGTCTCTTGCGGAAAGTGCTGAATCTTAAAGATACCTATCTTCCCTACTGTGAGTACTGTGGGCCTTTCTCTGGAGTGTTCCGGTTTACACACTCACAAGTTGCTCTGTATCCTGGTCACCACTTGGTGTCACTGTGCCATTCTGTGTTTTCCCCATCTGATGGGTGAGAACCGGTTCTCTGGCTTTTGTTTCCATTTTCCAAGCGTCTCCGATGCATCCTGGCCCTCAGTGTCCTCTCTGTTGCTTTCCTTTGCTCATTTTTGATTGTTCCGGGAATTTCTTGGTGGCTGTTTATATTACAGGATCTTCACAATTTTGACTTGACTTTTGATTCTCCGTGTCTTTTATCACGGCAGGGTCTGAACCTTGGTGTGTCCAGGGATGTCCTTCCCTCTTCTGCTGGGACAATCCTTCCAGCCCCTTAGTGGAAACATTTGCTTCGGATTTTTCTCTGTTGATTTGGTGCACCAGTTTGACAAAAATCAAGTGTCCATCAATGACCTGTAGGCTCTCTAGGCCATCTGTCTGCTCTTGGACCCTGCATGATTCCTTAGCAGTGGTGACCTCACTCTGGGGTATGCACCAGCACTGAAGATTGAAGTGGGCCAGCCTGGGACAGAGACAGCGGTGACAGCAGAAAGTGCGGTGGCAGCCACATCGATGCTGTGTCATAAAATATTTGTTTCTGCCCGTGGTATTTTCCCTCTTAAATACATATATTTATAGTTACGTGTACTAGGTTTTATTTAAACATACAGATTTTATCATGAGTCAATAAGAAGCTTGGGAAACTCTTAATCTGTCTATTCTCCTGAGCCATGGTCACAACCTGCCCCTTTTTGGCAGGGCTCACAGCCACAAGCCAGCAAACTGGGGCTGGAGGGATGGCACAGCAGTTAAAGCACTTGCCCTGCAAGTACAAGGCCCTGAGTTGATTCCCCAGTACCACATAAAGCTGGGTGTGGTGGTGCATGGCTGTAATCCATGAGGCTGAGGCAGGAGGACCAGCCTGGGCTACAGAGCAAGATCCTGTCTCAAAAAAACAAAAAAGAAAGAAAAGAAAAAGAAAAAGAGCAAACAAACTCGTGAAACAAAATAAAAGTTGTCTTCCTACATTAATAATTCATCTAGAGGCCTGGGAGGCCAGGTGCAGGTTCAGGAAGAACTCACAGACTTTCTGGAACTCTGGAATGAGGCAGTGCCAGGCCCTGGTGCTGGTCTCAGTGGGTGGCCCACAGCCTGCCCTTCTCTACCCTTCCCTGTGAGCGTGAGAATACAGCCTGTCCTAGGAGCTAGGAGGGCGACTTGGGTTCTTATAGCATGGGTGAGTCGTACCAGATTCTCTGTTTCACTTTGGTTATTTTTTTTCTTGCCATTATCTGTGACCATCTTTGGCCTTTACTTCATGAATTTTGCTTTTTTTTTTTTATTCCAACTGTCTAGGGTTGTGTGCTATACATTATTTTGCATTTCTTTTGAAATTCTAAAATACATTTAAAGCTACAAGTTTCTCCATAATAGTGATTTAGCTGTACTATTCAATGCTACTTTATAATTCCCATTAAGATTTTGCTTTGGGGTCTGGAAGATTAGCTCTGTGGTTAAAGTGCTTGCCTTGCAAGCTCAAGGCCCTGAATTTGATTCCCCAACACCACACAAGCCAGGCATGGTTGTACACACCTGCAATCCTAGCACTTGGAAGGGAGGCGTGTGTTCAAGGGCAGCCTGGGCTACACAGTGAGTTCAGGACCAGCCTGGATTGCAGAGTGAGACCCGGTCTTAAAGAATATATATGTACATATATTTTTGTTGCTGTTGTTGTTGTTTTGTGATTTAGAAGTCTTCTGGGTTTCCAAAATATGATGTTTGTTTTATGTCTTGTTGTATAGTCCGGATTGTCTTTCCAACCGGCAAATTGTCAAAATTCTCTTCACCTGTAATCTTCTTTGCCTCAAATCCCCCCTTGCTAGATTTCCCTTTCCAGCTTTTCCTGGGTTAGTGTGGCATTTTCCACCTCTCATGCTATGTGGTTTGTGTTTCTTTTTTTTTCTTTACTTCTTTTCTTACTAGTGCATATTGGTCATACAGATAAGTGGGCTTCATCTTGACAGATTCATACATGTGTATAATGTAGTTTAATCATTTCACACACCCCATCAGCATGGGCCTCTTCACAGCCAGTGAGCCACCTTAGCCACCTTTTGTTTTCATCTGAGCTGACACCATCTTGCCTTTGTGGAGCTTGTGGCTGTCCCCACCGGAACTGAGCTCTGTAGGGTGTCTTATACCCAGCATCCCAGACACTGTCTTGCCATAATGCTGTTCAGTATATATTTATTGAATTTTTTTTTACATGAATAAACTTATTTCAGTTACTTAGCTGGAGTTTTCTGAGTTTCCTCCTCACTGAATCCTTCTGTCTTTTTTGGGGTCACTGTATCATTTTTGTCCTTCTTGTCTCAGGTGTGCTTTCTGTTGACTTGCACGAGTTTTCCTGGCCATCATTCCCTTGTGACTTTTCTGTTTGGAAAATGAATTTATTTTTTATTTTTTGGAGACAGGGTCTTGCTCCATGGTCCAGGCTGGTCCTGAATTCACTTCAGAGCCCAGGCTGGCCTTGGGCTCACAGCAATCCTCCTGTCTCAGTCTCCAGAGTGCTGGGATTACAGGTGTGCACCACCACGCCCAGCTTATGTGGTGCTGGGGAATCAAACTCGGGTACTTAGCACTCGGCTTAGCGCTTGCTCAAGCGCTTTAACCGCCTAGCCATTCCTCTAGCCCCTGGAAAATAAATTTAAATCTTGAAATATCGGCAATACTGAAAGTCAGCATTGCTGCCAGCTCACTTCTGAATTTGGGGGAACATGTTTTAGTCTACCACAAGGAATATGGTGGGCTACCTTTTTTCTGTATTTCATTCTTCAGTATTTTGAACAATGTTCACAAGTTTTAAAAAGCAAGACAAGCAATGCTGCCTGTGTTGGGCTCTGCCAGCCAGCCATGTGTCCATGATGGCATACACGGGTCTGTGAAGAGTCCTGCGCTGCGCTCCTACAGTGTCAGCTCTACCGTTCCCTCTTCTTCACTGCTGTGTGCTCCTTCTGGGATGCTCCTCAGAGAGGTTCCTTCAGAATTTTTGAAAACTCCCTGCTGGTCCTCTACTGTAGCAGAGTAGAAACCAAGCCATGTGTCTCTAGGCTGAAGGGACACCTGCTATGTCCTCTGCATGCGATGGCACCAGGGCATCGGTGAGTGTCCCTAACCTGACTGTAGAATAGAGAAGAAACACACCATCGTGCCCACATTGGCCGGCATGGTGCAGCCGCAAGATCACAGAGAGGTGGAAGGGAAGTACTGCTATGGCCTGCTCTTCACTTTGGAGAAACTGAAGCTCGGCCCATCGCCTGCCACAAGAAAGCCACCCACAAGCTTGAGTGGGACTCCTGCAGGATCTACTGATACCAGGTGGGGATGAAGAGGTGGCAGCCAGCTGCAAGTGCCAGTCACTGACGCGACACACCCGACTCTTTCAAGAGGCCCGACTCTGCCTCGTGGCAGCAGATCTTGGCCTCCAGTAGCTCCTGGGAAACACTTTACACATCTTTTGGCAAACCTGCGTCTTCTGCCTTCTGAGAGCTCAGCCTCTGGAGGGTCGTGTTGGGTGCCCACAGAACACTGTGGGTGCCAGTTGGCAGGCTGAGTTGTCTTGAGCTTAGGGGTTTCAGTACTGACTTCACCAGCACCGTGCATCCCAGGAGGCCGTTCATGCTCCTTGCAGGGCTGTGACTGAACTTAGCGGCCCTGAATGAGGGACCGTGTGGGTTGTGCCTTAGCTCTCAGCTACTAGTCTGTTTTTGCAGCAAATGGCGGCTTCACCTCCTGATTCTTGGAGAAGGCCTGAGAGAGGTATGACACTTATAGGGCAAAATGTTTGGATTCTATAAACAATATGCAGGATAGTCACTGCAAAATGTTTAAAATGGAAAAAAGTGGAAAACATCCCAAGTGTCTCAGCATAGAATTTGTGGCATTATGTTGAACTGTATGAATTGCCATTTTCACAAGTAAATACTAGTTGAGTGTCATTAATTTCATGATTCAACCTAATGTGTACATAATATAAACTGTAGCAATTTTAAGTTTTCATGAGGTGTTTATGTGTAGAAGCAGGCAGTCATTAAATGCACAGGTGGCTTTGCAATGAAGTGCGACTCCATTTGTAAACATGTTTATCATTGTGTTTAGAGAGCACAGCCTAGTAGGAAATATACAAAACTGTGGAGAGCAGTGATCCAGGGGGAATACAGGGTCGGGAGAGGGGACCCTCACCACAGGACTCATTTCCTACATTATTTATAATGCTTGGAGTTTTTGAGATGAGCATTTTGTAACATTTTAGAATGTTAAATGTGTTGAAAAATCACACATTTTGTAATACTTAAAAATTTAAAATTTGTTATATAATCAGAAAAAAAGCAACAAAGATTTCCCAAAACAGACATGTCAAAAGTTTGTACTCATTGAGAATGATAAGGTGAAAAAGTCAGTATTTTTCCCATTTTTATTAATATATATGTGACACATAATGGTTATAATGATCTTGGGTATTTTGTGCACATACATATCATATCAACACTACAATCCCTTCCCCGTCAATGATACTTTAACCTGGTGACGATGGTCCCATCGTCTTCACAGAAATACAGCAGTATCTTAGAACAAGCCAGTAGTGTGTGACTGTGACACCTCAGCTCAGCAGTGGTGGGGTATGCTGTGAGGGAAGGCAAGCCCCAACACTGGCTAGAGCAGGACATCCAGCGCCTCCACCCAGATCCCCTTTTTGGAGCCAGCCTTCCTCTTCCGGGTCCCTTTGCTCCACACTTGCTGCTCAGGACTTGTCTCTGTGAGATTTTCTTTCAGGACTTCAGCTACCTCCTCCCCTGTGGATGGCCTTGTCCAGCATCTCCTCCCACTCCCAATCTGAGGGCTCATTTTTGATGGGGACACACAGAAATCAAAGCTTATCCAAGTTGTGTGTAAGTACATTCTGGGTGAGCTGCAGGGCCCTCCTGCTGGGGACAGTACCTTTTGCTTGCTTCTGGGCCCTTGGCTAGGTGGGTTTTGAGTGGCTCTTACAGACAAGGGATGTCACCCATCAGGAGTCATATTCCTTAATCCCTCAGACTGTGGATTACAGCAGACAGCCAAACCACATCAAATGCACATGATGCAGGTCCCTCAGTAGTGGTGAGGCAAAAACGTCACATCCAAATTACACAAGGCAGTTTATTACTCAGGTGGGGACAGGCCGGCAGTAAGGGACAGTGAAAGCCTGGGACTCTTGTGAGCAGGCCCTAAGGCTCAGGAAAACTCCCAGGACAGGTGGACTCCAGACTGCATGTACCTTCTTGTGCCATTCCTGGGGAACCCCATTACTTGCTGGGCCATGCTTTGAAGGCCATCCTGCAGTGAGAGGAATGGAGCCTGGCTGCTCTGGTCAGTCTCTCTGTTCTCAGAATAAAGGCTCCCCAGCACATGCTTGATAGCTACCAGTAAGACAGAGGGAGCACTGGGGTCCAAGGCCCCCAGAGTTGGCCTGCACTGGGTTATGGGCTGTGCATTCTCACAAAGGAAAGAGAGAAGTCGCGGAGTAGAGGGCTGCTGTAGGGTGCTGATACCACCAAGAGCCAGGGGCAGCCTGCAAAGGGCCACCACATGCCTCATGCCAGGCCCTGCCCATCTAGACAGTAAGGCTGCTGTTGACATGACTGTGGGGCCCAGGACTTTCGCAGCCTGGGCGTTGCATACACCAGACAGCTGCCACTGGCCAGGATGAGCAGCAAAGGCTCAGAGAGAGGCCATGGGGGAGCTGACACTAGCATTAGCCACTCAGAACGCAGGGACCAGATGAGGCACGTGGCTGAAGGGCAGTAAGCAAAGGATTAAGGTGGGCTCAAGACTGGATTTGATACCCAGGGTTAGGGGAGACACTGATGGGACCTAGGGACTAACCTGACCTACTTTTTAAGCTCTTCCAGTCCAGAGACGCTCCCAGCACTCTGCCTGGTTACTTCTGCTTGCCTGAGGCCACCAAGGTCCTCACAGGGGCATCCACATGACTGATCCTCAGTAATACCCAGGACCTGGAGGTCTGGCTAAACTTCCCTGGTTGACACCCCTGGTTTCTGGGAGAATGAAGAGCTCTCTAAGAGTCCCCACTGGGAAGGGAAATCTGGAAGCCTGCCCCTGCTCCCTTTTGCTCCTGCTCTACCCTGCCTCTAAACTGCCACTGTCTGACACATGGGCTGCTACAGTCCCTCTTCATTCCCATTCGTCAGTAACCTTCAAGGACTTGGGTCTGCCATCTCTGCCACCTCAATACTGGGAAGTCCATGTGGGGGTTTCTGGTCTTCACAAAGACTCTTCTAGCTGCCCCATGGAGATGACCTCCTCAGGGGGCTCCACACTGAGGTGGCACAGGCAGTCAGGAAGGGACCTGACAAGGCTCAAGGCCAACGGTCCAGGCTGACCAGGCCAGGCCTCCTACCTGGGAACAGCCATCACCAAAGGCTAAGGGTGAAAGTGGGTAGGGTGGCTCCAGGAAGGGGCATGCATTCCATTTAGCTGGGATCATCAGGACACATCTCTTCTGCAGGCACATTGCAACTGAGGACCGTGCAGTTTTCTGTAAGTCTGTCTGCGGGATGACAAAATTCTCAAATCTGAGGTGACTCTGTCACCTCCTACAGGTACTTGTTTTAATCATCATTCCTGAAGCCACTGCAGGCTGTATGTTATTTTCCTTGACTCTCAGGATATGACTTTACAGATGAATGTGTGGAAAGGGAGAAGGGATATGGAAGGGGAGGAGGCACGATGATGATTATGCAATTTGTATGTATGTACACCAATATCTCAAGTTTAATGCAACCATTGTGTATCACAAATCCATAATAAAAATAATTTTAGAGGACTTTGGTTACAGCTCAGCATGCAAACCGGCAGAGTGGCCTGTAGACACCTATACCAAGAGAAGCTCAAACCCTGCTGAGAAGCTCCTCCCATACAGGAGGAGACAGCTCAACCCTTCCATGACCAAGACAAGTACCCTACAGAAAGAGGTACCCAAGAAAAAGGAGAGAAGCCATGTCCTATCTTGGCTGGAGCCTGTCCCAAAAGCATGGCCTCTCCTGCTGGTTAATGGACCAACGGTTCCAGCCTGGGACAGGTTTCACTTCTGTCCTTGACTGTCAAAACATCTGAGACAGGAAAACAGCTTTAGATATAGTTCTTTAAAAATATTTTCAAAATATATTTTATTTCATTCCCATATGCATTTTGCAAGATGTAAAAAGTAAACACCATTTCACATTCAGAAATAGAGAATCCTTTAAGAGCTAGCATTGGACTAATCTCAGGAATGATCAGATTTTGATAATGCCCAAGAAACCCATGTCTCATCAAAACTAATGAGTCAGTGAAGCTTCCCCTAGAAGAGGGCCCTTGTGTAAGGAGCCCTGGGCCAACCTGCAGCAGCACTGCACATGTGCAAGCAGAAGAAGAGTGCTGTCAGCAGAGGCAGCGGCAGCTTATGTCTTATGAGAACCCCCACACACACAAGGATCTAAGGCGTGCGCTGTTGACTTTATGGGTCAGTTTTGAAGTCCTACTCTAAACACATTCTCTTAGAGAACCATCTTACGTCAATATTATTTGCTCAATTGTCAAATTGTTAACTGTACTAAATATGTGAAAAATCATTCTGCGACATTTCTGCATCATCGTCATCCTCATCGTCTTTGGCTCTGAAATGCATTTTTCTGAATTCTCGTCTGCTCATTGAAGGACAAGATGAAGAGGCTGGTGGTAGGTCCTTAGAGGGGAAAAAATACACGGGCTTCACTCTCAAGTGACACTACATGGGTACCCACACCCACGACTCACTCTTCAGCTCTAGGTCTTGCAGAATGGACCTGTTTTAGACATGGAAACCACTGGGTCTAAGCCTTGTCCCTTGGTAAGAGATGCTGGTTCAAAACAAGGACAGTAAGACAAGCATGATGGATGTGTGAAGTCCACATGTGATTTCTATGCATTCAGTGT
This sequence comes from Ctenodactylus gundi, assembly GCA_004027205.1. Classification (NCBI taxonomy): domain Eukaryota; kingdom Metazoa; phylum Chordata; class Mammalia; order Rodentia; family Ctenodactylidae; genus Ctenodactylus; species Ctenodactylus gundi. The sequence continues at coordinate 38,671 of PVKB01003802.1, forward strand.
GGGGTCCACCACCCTGAAGGCTGCGCGTGAGCGCTCTCCACTGTAGCCTTTCCTGAGTACAATTCTCAGCTCAGGAGATGGAGAAAGTGGTTCCAACTAGTGAAGGCCTTATCTTCTTCTTCTGCTGTAAAACTGCTCATTTTTATTTTAATTTTGCCTTGCAACATTACCTTCTCAAATATGCAGTAAGCTGGAAATACATAACATGAGAGCAAAGCTATGGTTTAAATCTAAAATTTCCCCCAAAAGTTTGTGTTTGCAAGGTGATTGGATCATGGAGGCACTGAGTTCATCAGAAGATTCATTCATTGAGGATTTCATGCACTGTTAGGAAGTGGGGTCTGGTTAGAGGTAGTCACTAGAAGTATAACCTAGAAGGGTGTGCTCTTGTCCCTGGCTCCTCCTTTCTATCCCTGCTTCCTCACCATCATGCCACAACAGCTATTCTCAGCCCAGGCTCTCCACCAGGCCCTTCGGCAGTGCTGATTCTGAAGTGGGCCGACTCTGGATACATTGAGACCTCTGGAACTGTGAGCCAAAATAAACTTCTCCTCCCTACATGGTGGGTGTCTGGTACTACATCCCAGGGGCTGAGGTCACAGTGCCTGTGGAGGAGGGAAGCACAGCTCTTACCTGCATGAGCTCCACGTTTCCAAAGAATCGGCTCACAGGCATGGGCTGATTGCTGTCATCATCTAGGAAGACGCTGTTGTCCATCTGAAGAGGTGGTGCCTGTGATCCATCTGTCACTGGTGCTGCCTCATCCTGCCCGCTGGAGCTTCCAATGGGCTCCTCTGCTGCTATGTTGGTGCCCAGCTCCACTGTAGATGGGCCACCTTCAGTCCCAGTGGAGTGGACGTCACACCCAGCTCTGCAGTGGCTGTGAGGAAGAGCTGTGGTCTCTTGCTGGGCAGGGACACCAGTCTCACCAGGTGGTAGCAATTTGCTGTCTTCTGCAAACGAGCTCTCACAAGGCACCTTGGGTGCCACTTTTGACAAAGCAGCACTGTCACTTTTAGTGGCTAACTTCTGTAATTCTGCCTTCACCAGAAGACCTTTGTCATACTTGAACTTCTTTGATGTTCGCCTGTCCGGGGCCTTGTGTGATGAGGAGGTCTGCCAAGAAATAAACGTGTAAGGAACAGCCCAGAGAAACAGCTAAGAGAAGGACCTTAGGCTCAGGTGCTCAAAGCAAAACTCTAAGATGGCTGTCTGGCTATTCTGCCACCAAAGGGTCAGAAAGCAAACTGGTGGCCAAGACCTGATCTAGACACACACCCAGGGTTATTCCGCCACATCCAGTCGCATGTATTTTTCTGTCATAAATGAGAGTAAAAGAACTCAGTTTTCAGTCATTCCTGATCAAATGTGAGCCCCAGGAAGGCACAATCACTATCAGTGCAGGTGTATCACTTGTTAAACCAACTCCTATGGGATTTTCCCTGACTATGGCTTCAGAAGCAGATCCACTTCCCATGTGAGTTTAGGAACAGAGATTTCATGAAAAAGACAGCTGCAGTATGCTTAACAGCAGCCTGCACAAGTTTCTTTCCCAGCCCCCTGATCTTTCTCTCTCTCAAGGACTTTAGGGGTGAAGTGGCTTGGTAATGTACCCACATTCCTGGACCAGACATCTTCCCTGTGGCACAATCAGTAAAGGTACAACTGAGGCTGGGTCTCTGAGTGACACACATATGCCTGATGGGCAAACACCAGGAAAGCAGCCTCCACACTGCGAACAGTCCCTTCTCTGAGACCAGTGACAGTGTGGTCACACTTCCCTTTGAGATGGGCCACTCTGATGTCCCTGTAACATTAAATATAACACATCCTTGGGAAGCTAAGGAAGGAGGATTGCAAGTCTGAGCACAGCCTGGGCAACTTAGTGAGAGCCTGCCTTAAACAATATTTAAAAAAGGGGTGCTGGGGATATAGCTCAGAATGAAGGTCCTGTGTACTAGTACTGCCCCAAAACAAAATGGAAAAAAAAAACCCACTACATATCTCGGAGTGACAGCACATGTACACATGGACACAAGAGGCAGGATCTCGTGTTCTCGGAAGCAGCGAGGCTCACCAGACATGCTGTCTTCGGGGATGTAGCGCTAGTGACGTCCTGGGCAGAGGCCAAACCGGCTGTGGCACAGCTTCGGGCTCTCAGTCGCGCTGAGGATCGCACTCCACCTGTGAGCTAGAGCACATGGGGGTTTGATCATGACAGGCTCCCACGACAGGACACAGCCGAAAACTTTCCCAGAAGAAACCCAAAGACGTCCTCTTCCCTCAATGTTTCGTCAACACCATGGAAAGACAGTCTTGGCCCAAGTGAGCAAGTCCAAACAGAGCTGTTTGCCTGGGTTTAGATACAGATCTGCTACATACTATCTTGAAGGACTGCGACAATGTGTCCCCTACTATGTGTTTACATGAACCACCACTGGTGTCACTGTTACGGTTTGGATGTGGTATGTCCCCAAAAGCCTCATGCATTTGGATGTTGTGAATTAACTGTAAATTTTATGTGCTGTTGGGAGAGGGGCCTAGTCAGAGAGGTGGATTATAGGCATGTGGCTTGGAAGGATACATACTCTTTCCCTTGCTTCTTTAGGAGGCCTCTGATTCTTCCTCTTGTGAAGCCCTATTCTCCAAGCAACTATTTTCTGCCTGACACTTCCTGCCACTGACAGCCACCCATAAATGGACTGAGACCTTCTGAAACTGTGAGCTAAAAATAAATCTTTCTTCTTTTAAATTATGGATGTTGGGTATTCTGTCTCAGCAACGAATAACTAAGACAACCCGACAGACATGAAGTCGAAGTCACTCCCAATGTCTAGGATAAATAGCAAATATGCTTCTAAAGCTCCCAATATTTTTTATGGTGTTTAAGTCCCTAATAGCCTGTGAGAAGACACAAGAGCCAGCCCCCGAGCTAACACCACCACCCTCCTAAATTATAGTCTTAATGCTGTAGTTTAAAGCAAGTAGTATTGATCCACAAATCTGACTATCAGCAAACTGCCCATCTCTGCGTTATCCTGAAAGTAAAGGCTTCTGAATAAAGTCATAAAACTTAAAATAACTTTCTTTAGAAATGATTTCAGGCTTTCATAAATACAATAAAAATAGTACAGAGAAATTGAGAGCATTAGTACAATGTCATTGACTACAGATTTTCTTTGAATTTCATAAGTCTGTGAATCTTTGTTCTAGAATTCAGTCTACTTAGAAAATAATACACTTTAAAGTTCACTGTTGCTTGCTTTGGTAGCACATATACTAAAGTTCACACTAGAACTTGAAAATAATAACTGTGAATAATAGAAGCAATACATAAAAGTGAGAAATGAAGGCAGAAATTGGAAGCTCAAATGCTGCTGACACAAGAGGCCCTAGAACTGGAAACCAAGAGGTGAAGGACACTGGGTCCAACAGCAGAGGAAGTAACCAGAGAAGGGAACTAGGCTGTTTCACACTGTTTAGGATGTCTAATTCTCCCTCCCTGAAGCCTGTGGCCTAAGATAGGGACTTCCAGAGGCCGAGGCAGTGGCTCCAGACTCCATGCCCAGGTCAGAGGTAGAGAGTGCATTTTAAAAAGGCATGGAGGGGCTGGGGGAAAGCTCAGGGATTAGAGCACTAGCCTAGGAAGTGGGAGGCCCTGGGTTTGATTCCCCAGCACCATGTAATAGCTGGGAGTGGTGGTGCACACCAGTAATCCAGCAACCTGGAGGCTGAGGCAATAAGACCGCTGTGAGTTCTAAGCCTGAGCTACGTAGTTAGTTTGGAACCAGACTGGACTACACAGCAAAACCTTGTCTTGGGGGTGGGGGTGGGGGGATTAAAAGCCAGGCCTGGTAACATAGGCCTATAATCCCAACACTCTAGAAAACTAAGGCAGGAGAATAGCAAGTCTGAGCCTAGCCTGGGCAATTTAACATCCTAGTGAAACCTTGTCTGTAAATAAAAAAATAAAAATGAGCTAAGGATGTAGCCCAGTGTGAAGGCCCTGGGCTTGATCCCCGGTACCACAAAAAGTTTCAGGATTATTAGAGAAAGACTTAAAAGTAGTCTTTAGAGACAGATTCCTGGGCTAAAGGAAAAATGAATAAAGAAGTAAAGAAAGGGGCTATGGGCATAGCTAACGCACTTGCCTGGCAAGCATAAGGTACTAGGTTCAGTTCCCTAGTCCCACATAAACTAGGCGTGGTGGAGCACACCTATAACCCAGCACCTGGGAGGCTGAAGTAAGAGAATTACAGTGTGTTTGTGGACAGCACGGGCTACACAGTGAATTCAGGACCAGGGCAAGACCCTGTCTCCAAAAGTAGAAAAAAAAATATGACTATGTCTGTCAGGTAGCAAGAGACTATCAATAACACACACACACTCACACACACATGCGCGCACACACAAAAAGCCACATGAAAATTCTGGCGCTGAAAAGTGTGGTATACAGCTCAGTAGTGGCATGAAGTGGCAGAAGACATAATAGGCATAGAGATAGACAGACTGAAAGATCATGTCACCAGGAACAGAAAAAACAATGAAGACGAATGGAAGTAGCTCAGAAGGGCAGATGACAGATGTGCACCAACATGCACAATGAGCAAGCAGAGGAAAGGCAACAGGGGAAGCAGAAAATAACTCCAATGAACAGGGATGAACACTTCCCACAGTCACTGAAAACAACAATGTGGACAGCCAAAATCCTAATGAAATGATCTTCAAGTAGGAATAATGCCAAGAGGTTAAGGAGGGTAAACCCAGACATTCATCATTTTAAAACTTCTGAAAGAGAAAGATGAGGCACTTGCCTAGCACTTGAAAGCAAGAAGAACCCTACTCCTCATTCTAGTGGCAAGGGACCCTCAGTGATGCACTGCTGACCTCGGCAGATGCACCAGAGGCAGCAGACGGAATATTCAAAATTACTAGGGTACTTAAAAATGTCGATTAAGAACCCTGTACTCAGCAAAGCTACCCTGCAGAGGCAAAGGCAGAATAAAGACATTTCCAGGTAAACAAAGCTGAGAAAATCTGTTGCCACCAGATTCTCTCAGAAGAAACACTGAGGAAGTCCCAGCCAGAGGCCCTAACAGTAACTCAAACCCACACAAAAACAGGACCTTTAAAGATAATTACCTCCTACATAGAATTACCTATTTTTTGTGGCACTAAGGTTGAACCCAAGGACTGCTGAGATGCATCCCTGCACTCCTCCCCTCACAACTTTAAAAAACTTATTTTCAGTCTGAGTCCCACTAAATTGCATAAGCTGGCCTTCAACTTGCAATCTTCCTGACTCAGCCTCCCTAGTAGTAGGGACTACAAAGGGTACAACATCAAGCATGGCAAAAAGATGTTCTAAATGAATGATCTTCCTCCCTTCTAAACTGATTCAAAAAGAAACACTACAATAGTATCTATATTATATACACAGAAATGCATTGTATGCACCAGTAACAAAACACAAGGTGGGTGGAGCAAAGATACAGGCTAAGGAGATGACCACAGATGGTACTGGAAGAACTATAACCTGGAGCTGGAGCTGGGAGTGTAGCTCAGCAGTTAAAGTGCTTGCCTAGCAAATGCAAGGCCTTGAGTTCGATTACCAGCACCACATAAATTTGGGGGAGGAGTGATGCTTGTTATCTTGTCACTTGGGAGGCTGACGCAGAGGAATCACCTAGTGAATGAGGCCATCCTGAGCTCCACAATGAGTTCAGAACCAGTCTGGACTACAGAGAGACCCTGTCAAAAAAAACCAACAAAAAACTATAACCTGTAGAGCTGATTAGTATTTGTAACATTAACAGATGCTGAAAGTAACACTTCTGTGTCTCATTGAAATTATGCTAGTGTAACTCTGGAGCTGATGAAGTTAATATATATAATAAAAGCAAGTCAACACTGTTAAGTATAAAATATAGTTTAAAAATTAGAAAACAATTTGTAACACAGCATATGTAAACCTATATACGTGCGACAGCTAACACAACACATGAATGGGCTTAAACAACTAAAGTGGAGCTGGAGGAATGACACAGCAGTTGAAGCACTCTGCATTGCAAGCGCAAGGCCCTGAGTTCCGTACCCCAGCACCACATAAAACTGGGTGTGGTGGCGAGTTTGTAATCCCAGCACTCGGGAAGCTGAGGCAGACGGCTGTCCTGAATCCAAGGCCAGCCTGGGCACACCAGTGAGTTCAAGACCAGCCTGCGCTACAGAGCCAGCAACCTTCTCAAAAAAAAAAAAAAAAAAAAAAAATCAGCCAAAAGGCAGACTGGTTATTGGAAAGATCCAACTCCAGAAGAAAGAAATTCCCCTCCACATGGTGTTGTGCGCCCAGTTCCTCTCCCAAGCCCTCAGCCCATGACCAGCTCTGACTACACATCACTCCCACCATCCTGTGGAATGGACCCATGCTGACTGTCAGCCTGCCGCTGACCTAATGGGCCCGAGCCGCCTCTACTGCGGTCAGCAGTGGAAGAACAGGAAACCACGGCTCCACAGTGGCCCTCTCCTCTTAGGGAAGCGGTCTGAGAGCCCCACATCAGACGGCCAGCCAGGAGTCCATTCGCAGGGACCCGATTATGGAGCATCGACTCGGGGGGGCTGGTCAGACCGCACCTTTAAGATGGGTGGAGAACCCTTCCCTCCTCAGGATGGTGGGGAGCCTACGTCCTGCAGGTGCGCGCAGTAGGCATGGAGACGCACTCCCCTCCGGCGCGAGCTGGGGAACCTCCTCTCGGGAAGTACCATGGAATGCTCCCTCCCCTGAAGGGGCCCCCTCCCTGTGGCGAGGCTTGGGAGCCCCGCCTTTTGGGGCGTGGCCGGGAACTCCTCCCAGGGAAGAGTCCGGGAGGCTCCTCCCCCAGAGGCATGGTGGTCTTCAGGGGCAGCAGTGGGAGACCCCTCCAGCCAGGGGCGAGGCCCCTCCGAAGGCCGACGCTCTGCCCGGCGCGCGGCCCCTCCTCGGCTTCCCGCACAGTGAGCGGACGGCACACTCCCGGTCCCTCACCTTCCTGCTCCTCATGGGTCTGAGCGGCGTCGCCGCCCCTGCACCTGGACCCAACACTTCCCACGGAGAAACAACCCCCGAGCCCTTAGCCAGCCGCGCTGCGTCTGGAGTCACCGGGGAGCTTGCCAATCACAGCTTGGCGTGCCTGCCACGTGACGCAACAAAGTTGGCTTACGTAGGCAAGCGGGTTGCGGGTCGGAAGGCGTGAGGCCGGGGGCGGGTCGTCAGAGCCGGAAGTGCCCGGCCTTAGTCACATGAGGAATGCCTCCGTGGCCTCTACGTATGAAAGGGACGTTTCCTTGTTGCGTTCGCGGCCGCCATGTTTTATGGCTGCCATGTATGAAAGGGGCAGTTTTCTCAGGGCGTTCGTGGCCGCCATATTTGAGAGGGGTGTTCCCTTCGTGCTTTCCTGGCAGCGTGTATGTGTGCGTGCGCGTCAGCGTCCTGCCTTGCATTCCGGGCTCGCCCTGAACTCAACGCACTGTGGTTCCCAGGCTGCCTTTGCCGGGAGCTCTGGGATTACCGGAATGCACCACAGCGTTCTACTAGTTTGTAATCTACAAGGGAATCGAACCCAGAGCCTTGCGCATGCCAAGTCACGCCTCCAGGCCGTGACCGCCATGTTTGAGAGGGGCAATTCCCTTAGTGCGTTTGTGGACCCCGTGTTTGGGAAGGGCGCCTCCCGCGTGGCCTCAGGTCTGCGAGGGGTAGTGAAGATTCTCGGCCCAGGTCTCCGGCCTGGTGCACCCTGCGCTTGCTTCAGGGCGCTGTTGTAGCTCCTTTGGCCGCCGGGTTCTGGTTCTCGCGTTCACTTTGGCGGCCCACTTCTCCCCACGTCAGGGAGGCATCTGTCACGACGCCATGATGGCCGGGCTGCCATCTGTTGACCCTGGTAAGCGTGGAGACCACGGCTGCCCATCTTGATCCCAGGGGTGCCCGGCCATGTGGCGGCTTACAACACCGTCCCGGGGTCCAGAGCCGGGGATCCCCGACTGGGCTGAAGTGTTAAAAATGAAATTCAGGCTTGCCTCTAGTTTCCCCACCCTGAAATCTCAAAGTTGGCTTCGCTGTGCTTTCAGGGACGTTGGAGGGCCTGGGCAGCAGGATACAAGGGCTGGGGGACACAGAGCTGCAGGACACCGGGCCGGGAGGACGTGGCCTCTGCGGGCATGGACAGGTTCATGTGAACTGCGCATAGCGGCCAGAGTTTGCCTTTGACATAAAGGAAGCTGGTGTCTTTTTTATTTTTTGCAGGTGAGAACACCTAAATTAGGCAGTTGTCAGAAGCATTAAGGTTCCCAGTTAACTGTAAAGGTGCAGAAGTGAGGTGCCAGGGTCCCACTGCATGTGGTTCCTGAGCAGGTGGCATTTGCATCCAGGCCAATTCTATTAGCGTTCTCTGTGCAGTGGGGCAGCTCCCTTTTTTTGAGACAGGTTCTTGCTGTGTAGTCTAGGCCAGCCCTGCCCTTGATGTTTCTCTATAAAAAGTTACTGAGGTGAGGCTCCTACTACTCCTTAGAGCCATGCAGCCCTAACCACTCCTGGAAAGGCACCATTAGGCAGGTAGGTGCAGCCGGTACAGTCAGACTGCTCTTGGGATTTGACTTTGGCCTGTAGTGATCACACTTGCAGTCTGGCATGCCCACCACACTGCCACTCGCCTGCTTGAGGTCGGCCTCCTCCACAGCCCCTGAGCCTCTCCCCATGTACTTCTCATGGTAAACACAAAAGTAACGTGGCAGGCGTGTGACTGCAGAAAAGGAAATTAGTAGGATGGTGCTGGCTGTTCAAACACCCACCCACTTCTTCGTCTCAGTCCCACACCCATTCTTCTCTGTTCTTCTAGGTCAGTGTCATGATCTGCTTGGTCATGGGTTTTACTTCGGAGTCCCTTGGGGCTCTGAGCTGTCGCAAGCTGGGGCTTCCTACTCAGAGTTGGTGGCTTGACCATTATATGTACATAGTATCCCTTGATAAAAGACAGCACTGGAGAAATAGCACAGAGGTTAAAGTGCTTGACTAGCATATTCAGTGCCCTGAGTTCGATTCCCCAGCACCACTTGTCTTACTTTCTCATGGCTATGACTTAATACCCAACATCCACAACTTTGGAAAGATTTCTTGTAGCTTACAGTTTCAGAAGATCATAGTCCATTCACAGGTGGGCGGCTGGAAAATGATGGAAGCACATGACAGGGCTAGAGCTGGGGCAGGGCCCAGGGGCACAGACCCTCACAACATGGTGGCACAGAGAGAGACTGGAGGAGAAGAAGGACAGAACCAGCATTATGCCTGTTTCAGCCAGGCCCCACCTCCCAACCCTACACAGTATCCACAGGAACATGAGGTTTTTTTGGGACACTCCAGATCCAAGCCACAACAACCACATAAAGCTGGGCGTGGTGGCACACACCTATAATCCCAGCACTCAGAGGAGGCTGAGGCAGGAGGATTGCTGTGAGTTCAAGACCAGCCTGGGCTACACAGTGAGTTCAGGATCAGCCTGGACTACAGAGTGAAACCCTGTCTCAAAAAAAGAAAGAAAAAAAGATAGTACTGCATGAATGTGTATAATCAGGCCTTGCCCCCCTTCCTGGGGCCATGGAGATTAATACCCCAGAGGATTCTGGGGTGTTTGGTTTTGAGACAGGGTCTCACTCAAGACAGTTTTCCTGTCTCAGCCTCCCGGGTGCTGGGATTACAGGCATGTGCCACCATGCCCAGCTTATATGGTGCTGGGGAATAGAACTCAGGGCTTGTGCATGCGAGGTAAGTGCTCTAACCACGTGCCATTCCTCCAGCCCCCTGGGCCTGTCTGGAGCTGTTGCTCCCTCACTCCCAGGCCCAATGGGAATGGTGTTGGCAGCCACCCAGGGGCTCGGGCCCCACTCCATGTCTCTTTGACACTTTAGTCTCTTTTTTACTTCCGGTACATGGTGGTTCCTGTTAATCCAGGCACAGGAGCCTGGGCCCAGTTCCTCCTTCTCCTCTGGCCCATCCTGTCTATAGTAGCTGGCCAATCGTGGATCAGTCCTGCAGTTCCTGCTTCAGGCTTTCCACACTTTCTCATTACCTCAGCCTGAATGTGCCCTGGGGGCCTGGGGCCTGTGCACAGTCCAGTCCTGTAGTGTGTGGCAGGCCCCTTGAGTTGGCCCGCTCTGCCCCAACCTCACAGGTCCCTGCTTCTGTGCACATGGCTGCCACCTTATCCCCTAGATGGCTGCCCAGTTCCTTCCATAACTGTCTGTTTTATGAGCCTCCTCTCTTTGGCCCTCTCTCTCCATTTTGCCTGGCCCATCCATTTTCAAACCACAGACCTCAACTCATCTTAAATTTCCTGTTCTCAGGGAGGTACCCTCAGTTAAATTTGTCTGTTACAGCTTGTTATGGTTTGGGTCTGGAATGTCCCCCAAAAGTATCCTGCATTTGGATGTTACAGATTATCTATGGAACCATATGCTGTTAGGAGATTGGGGCCTGGTGTGGAGGGGTGGATTACAGGTGTATGGTGGAAGACAAGCATGTAGATTGGATTCAGACATGTGGTGGAAGGAGTGGAACCCTGAGGCTGGACCCAGAAGGGGCAGATCGCTTGGATGGGACCTGGAAGGATATATGCTGCTTCCTGCCTTCCTTCTGTGACTTGGCTCGGCTTCCTGTTTGCAATGCTATGAGGAGCTGCCTCCACCTCTGCCATATCCTTCCACTGTTGTTGGCCACCCATGGATTGACTGATCCTCTGAAACTGTGAGCTAATGAAACTTTTTCTCCGCTAATTTGTGCATGTTTGGTGTTTAGTCACAATAACAAAAATATAACTAAGACACATGAAGACACCCTTTTGAGGAGAGACTCTCCAGGAATAACTGGGGTCAGTCGGAGCCTGAAAGGACAGCCTGCCCCTGCAGAGGCAACAGGTGTGGATGTGGGTGAGGAGCAGGTCTTGGACCCTCCCTGTCCTCCCCCACCCAAGCTGCCATGTCCTGGAGGAGCCCAGCACCAGTTGGAGTGCTTCCGTAGCAAACTCAGGCCCTGAGTTCAGTTCCCCACCACCACCTAAGCCGAGTGTGGTGGCACACACCTGTAATCCTAGCACTTACGAGGCTGTGGCAGGAGGATTGCTGTGAGTTTAAAGCCAGCCTGGGCTACATAGTGAGTTCAGGATCAACCTGGACTACTGGACTATAGAGCAAGACTCTGTCTCAAAATAAACAAACTTAATTTAATAAAAATGCGCTGGAGATGTAGCTCAGTGTGAAGGGCCTGGGCTTGATCTCAGTATCACATGAGGAAGGGAAGGAAGGAGAGAGAGAGAGAGGGAGAGAGAGAGAATGAACTAGCAAAGCAAAAAGCTCACAGCCTGCTTTCAAAATGCTCTCCTACATGTCTAGTAAAAAGTTGCCTTGGTGGCCTCCCTCCCTCCCCTGGCTTTGCTGCGGCAGAACAGCCAGACTGGAAGAATCTCCTCTTTGCTCAGGAGTCCGTCATACAGTCTGCCAGGCTCCTGTGGGGTTCGAGGAGGTAGGAAGAAGAGGGGAGCTGAGCTGGTTGAGCCTTTTTGCACTGTCATGCAGTGAGCTGTCAGCACTGGGCAGGGAACAGGAGAGTTGGGTTGGTGAAGAGTTTTCTGGAGTTGGTGGCAATGGAATTGGGCTTCTCGTGTGGAGAAAGTATCAGTGTGGTAAGAGGGGCCAGGACATGGGTCTGGTGGGGCCATGGACAGGACAGCAGGATTTGGGCAGTGAGGAGCCTGGATGGAGCCCACCCTATTGCTGACCCTCACTGGAGGCTCAGAGTCTGGAATTTTTGCTGCCGGCTTTGCAGACTAATCAATAGCCTGTGGCATTAAAGTATTTAACCAACAGACCATTTTCTGCTTCAGTTATCCCACAGCCAGCTGGGATGAGGATACAGCTGTAGGTCGATGACACTTACTCGTTTCAGTCACTTTGGAGTTGATGGGAGATGGTTATTGTGGCTTGACTGATGGTTCAACCTCCATGACAACACTATCCATAGGCCCGAAGCCTGTTCCAGCTCCTCTGCTCTGGTGGGAAGCTTATTCAAGTTTCTTTATACTCCTTTTTTTTCTTGTTCACTTGTCTTTCCATTTTTGTCCTTTGAATTTTACCTACAATTAATTGTGCATGTTCAGAATTTTAATTGTCTTTTGTTTTTATCAATAACAGCCTCAAATCATTTTGGAACATCAACCATGGAATTGTGTACTGAAGAAAGTTCTTAAGTGCCTCCCTGTTGTTTTTTCGGTTTAGTTTGGGTTTTTGAGACAGGATCTTGCTCTATAGTCTAGGCTGGTCCTGAACTCACTCTGTAGTCCAGGCTGGCCTTAAACACATGACAACCCTCCTGCCTCAGACTTCTGAGTGATGGGATTACAGGCATGTACCACCATTTCTGTCTTATGTGGTGCTAGGGAATTGAACCCAGAGCCTTGTGCTTTGCTAGGGAAGCCATTTGACCTCTGAACTACACCCCCAGCCTTGTTCTTGTGTTCTGCCAATATAGTCCCCCTGTACATACACTGGGACAAGCCAGAAACTGTCTCTTGCCAGGTCCCATCCCTGTAACTGCTGCTTGGGCCTACTCCTTTGGTTCACTTGATATTCACCAAGCCCTGGTTATGGGTGGGAAAGATCTTAGCCAGGTTCACTGAGCATAGGCCCTGAGCACTGCCAGGCAGACTTTTACTGCAGAGAACTCCAGGGAGAGTTGGGATGCTCACCTGGACCAGGAGGGACAGGACACAGTACCACAGTTGCCCTTTGCTCAGATAGCACCCCAAACACCCTCCACAATGAGGGTAATGAAACTGCAAATTCTGGGAAAGAAATGAAACTGCAAATCTGAACAGAATGTCTTTGTTACAGACCCTGAGAAAATCCAGAAGCTGGGCTATTGTGCAGCTCTTGGCCACCTCTGCAATGGGATCACAGTTGCAGGGTCCTTTGAGTACATGGCCTGGGGCCTGAAGAGCCTGAAAAAGGCTAAATTTCCAGCTTGACAAAAAAAAAAAAAAAATCTCACTTTTTTATAACTTTTGGACAGCCAGGAAGCAAGACCCAAAGATAAGAACCCTAATTGGAGCACTCCATTGCCTCTCCTGGGGCACAGCAACGACAGTACTCAGCCATGACCCTATATAGCACCAAGAGAGGCTCAGACTGTCAAACAGGGCTGTGCATTGTCTCTGGGCACATTCGTTCCCATCCCCCACTCACAAGTGCTTCCACGTCCCCTCTCCCTCTGGCTCACTAGGCTAAACACCAGTGACGTTCATTAGCCAATGGTTGCTTCCCCTCTGTGCAGTGACACAGAGCTTGGGCTGAGTGTAGGAGTAGGATGTCCCAAGGGAGCTGTCTGTGTCCAGGCGTTGCCTTTGTGAACACCCCAGCCTTGCTGGAGACCCTGTGGGGAGAGACACCCAGGAGGCTCACAGTCACACTCTGCCTCATTTCGTGCATCATCACATTTTGACAGGACCCAGTTAGGCCTGGAACCTCTGGATCTCAAGCCAATCTTAAGGTATGTTCCCACATGTCACCCCCGAGTTAAAATCAAACAGGTTTCTTCTGGGTGACAGAGAATATGGTTCCAGTGTACTCTCAAAGCTGTCCAGAGAGGCTGAGGCCTCCCCTCTGCCCAGGGTAATGAAAAGGGCAGTCAAAAAGATGCAGGCAGACAGAAGTGTCCACCCCACAGATTGGGGCCCTGAGTGAGGGCTGTCCTTGTACTTGAAGGAGGAATCATCTCACACTTGTTCTCTGCAACGTAGGGAAGCCGCACAGACATCAGGAACCACGCAGCCAGTCTCTGTGGAGGTAGGTGGTGTTTGGGGAAGACAGGACAGAGTTCACCTTTAGTAAATAAACACACAACCACTGTCTTCAGTGCCTCTTCTCCACAGCCTAGCCCAAGTCTGTTTAAGACAAACCAAACCAAAACCCCACAATAAACAAGTACTAAGGAGCTCTGCAATTTCCCTTTTTTTGGTGATAACTGGGGATCAAGTCCCTTTCTGACTCTGTTTTGTAAGACGGTCTAAGTTGTTAGGCTGCTGGGCTGGCCTGCACCTGCAGCCTCCCAGATTGCTGTGATTATTGGCATGCACTACTACACTTAGTTTAACATCCTGTAAGTACTCCATACGCAGTAAACACTCAGAAAACATTCACGCTAATATTCAATCACTTATTTTTGAGACAGGGTCTCATTTTTAGTCCAGGCTGGCCTCAAACACACGGCAGTCCACCAGCCTTACCCTCCCAAGTGCTGAGATTGCAGGCCTGCGCCGCCACACCCAGCTTGCGTGGTGCTGCGGAATGAACCTAGAGCCAAGTGCTTAACTGCTGAGCACACCCGCAGCCGCCACGCTGAGTTTTAAAGTCCAGGTAGAGGCATTTTTCCAAACCCCAAAAAGACTGCTATCTAATTATGGAGAAGTATGACTCAAGAGAAAACAGAAGAAATGGGACAGAGCAGTCCTTTATTTTTATACATTTGGATGAAGAGGCTTTCAGTAAATAATCTTTCTACTGGAAAACAGCGTGAAGCCAGCTGCTGTGCTCAGGGCCTGGGCTCCCCCTTGCCCATGTGGTGAGGTGGAGGGGTATACTTCCCTTCCTTTATTAGCTTATCCCGCTGCCTCTTGATGGCACTCATGCGTTGTATCTGTAAAAGAAAAAAAAATTATTTCACATTGAGCTACATTCCCAGTCCTTTTTTTTTTTTTTTAAAGACAGTCCTGCTTTGTAGTTCAGTCTGATTCTGAGTTCACTTTTTAGCCTGCCTGGCCAGGAACTCCTGCAGTCTTCCTGCCTCAGCCTCCTAGTGCTGGGATTACAAGGTGTGCAGCACCAGGCTCTGCTAATCTTTGTGATGCTGGGGATTTGAACCCAAGGTCTTGTGCATGCAAGGCAAACACTTTACCCACTGAGCTCGGTATGCCCTCAGCCCCTCAGCACTTTTTTATTTATTTTTGAGACAGGGTCTTACTCTACAATCCAGGCTGGTTATGAATTCATTATGGAGTCCAAGCTGGCTATGAATTCAAGGTAGTTCTCCTGTCTCAGCTTCCCAACTGCTGGGATTACAGGCACGGCCCACCATGCCTGGCATATTGTGGCACTATGGAATCAGACTCAGCCTTGTGCATGCTAGGCAAGTGCTTTAAGCACTGAGCTACCCCCTGCCCATTTTTATTTTTGAATTTGAGGCAAAGTCTTGATAAGTCACAGAGTTATTCATGCTGGACTTGAGCTTGAATCATCCTGCCTCAGGTACTCAGAATGCTAGTGATTAATGGCCTGAGCCACGGGTCTCAGCTGAAAAAAAGCATTTAAGGTAGAGGGAAATATGGACGATGGAAATGAGGACCGGAGAAAAGGAGCTAGATCGTTTGTTTTTTTTCCTGTTACTGGGGCTTGAACTCAGGGCCATTGGACTGAGCTACATCTCTTGCCCTTTAAGTTTTTTTATTTAGTTTTATTCTGAGGATTTTATAAATATTTTTTCAAATAAATATCTTTTTCCAAATGCACAGTTAACATAATCCACTAAACATCTCATTTACCTTAAAGAAGTAGTATAGATGTGTGTGTAGTAGAAAAAAAATTAATATTGGTATAGACTTTTTTTGAGACAAGATCTTGCTCTGTAGCCCATGCTGGCCTTGGATTCAAGGCAATCTTCCTATCTCAGCCTCCCGAGTGCTGAGATTATGGGCATGCACCTCCATAACTGGCTTACGTGGTTTTGGGAAATTGATCTCAGTTACTTAGCACTGAGCTTTAACCTCTGGGCCATTTCTCCAGCTCCAGACACTAACAATTTAAAAGACCACATTCTTGTAATTTGCCTATTAAAGATTTTCTCAACAGAGGACTAGTCATGGTTGAACTATGATACTATATGTCAAATCTTTTTGAGCTAGAAGCAGTACCCACTTAGTGGGGCTGGAGGTATAGTTCAGTGGTGGAGTGCTTGGCTTACATCTCAGAGACCACCGACCCACAGCACCAAAACAGAAACACCTACCAAAAACAGAGGCAAGAAAGAAAGTAATTTAAAAAGAACTACTAGGGCTAGAGGACTAACAAAGGGTACAGCATTTGCCTAGCAAGTGCTCGGCCCTGAGTTCAGTTCTCCAGCACCACATCCTGGCTGGTAATGGCGGATCACACCTGTCATCCCAGCACTCAGGAGACTGAGGCAGGAGCCTTGCCATCAGTCCTAGGCTAGCCTGGGCAACAGTAATTTCAGGACCCACCTGGACTCACATACAGTGCTAGACACTGTTTCAAGAAGAAGAATCACTTAGTACTGTGGGTAAAAACACAAGCTATCACAGCACTGGCAGGATGCAATCCCACTTCCATGAGGTACCAACTTACTAGGCAACACCCTCAATTTTTTTCTTCTTTTTATACACGTTAGGCAAGTGTTTTACCCTCTCAATTTCTTTTTCCAGTACCTGGGATTGAACACAGAGCCTATGCACTGAGCTGCATCCCCCGGCCCTTTTAATATTGTGAGACAGGTCTTGCTAAATTGCCAGGGATTGAATTGATGATCCTCCTGCCTCAGCCTCCTAAAGGATTACAGGCTGTGCCACTGGGTCCAGCCCCTATCCTTTTTTTTTTTTTTCTTGAGACAGGATGTCACTGCTCTGCAGTCTATGTTTGTCCTAAACTTATTATGTATCCCAAACTGGCCTTGGAAAAAAATCTCAAATTTTTATTTTGTATATTGGAAGAAATAACCACAACTCATTGTACTAGGAATTGAACCTACAGCCTTTGCACTCAGGTACATTCCCAGCCCTTTCTATTCCCAGCTTATTTTTTTTTTTTATTCTGAACTTGAGACAGGGTCTCAGTAAATCACTACGTTGTCCAGGTTGGGTTCAACCTTGATATATTCCTGCCTCAGCCTCTCAGAGTGCTTGGATTACAGGTATATGCTCAGGGTTGTTTTGAGAAGTAAATTTATTAGGGCTAGGGGAATAGTAGTGGCTAGAGCACTTGCCTAGCAAGTCCAAGGCCCCATATTCGATTCCCCAGCACCACATAAGCCAGGCTCAGAAGGCTGAAGTAGGAGGATTGCTATGAGGTGGAGACCAGCCTGGGTTAGTGAGTTCAGGACTAGCCTGGACTATAGAGCAAGACCCTGTACAAAATGAAACAAATAAAAAGGAAGACAGGAAGGAAGAAAGAAAGGAAGACCAAGATTAAAAAGAGTAACTTACTCAAAAAGCCACAAAACAGTGGTAGCAGCAGCACAGCAGCAACAGTGTTGGAACCTGGCTACTGAACTCCCAACCTCACGTTCTTTCCACGTCACACACTTGGGGTAAAATGTTTCTCATATTTAGGTAATATTTTGATTTGAATAATAAATAACTGAAGACAAGAAAAGTTGTTGTGAAGTTCTCAACTGGAAGGTGGCCAGGTATGAACTTCCCATAACACTTCAACAATACTAAAATATTACTATTTGAATCACTACTGATACAGACATCACTACAAAAATATTACCTGGGGTTGAAGGAATGGCTCAGCAATTAAAGCGCTTGCCTACCAAGTGCTAGGTCAAGTGATAAGCACCTGAGTTCTATTACCCAGCACCACACAATCCAGGAGTGAGTGGTGGCACTTGCCTATAATCCCAGCACCCAGGAGGCTGAGACAGGAGGACTGCCATGAGTCCAAGGCCAGCCCGGGCTCCATAGTGAGTTCAAGACCAACCTGGGCTACAGAGCAAGACCCTGTGTCAAAAAAGAAAAAAAGAAAAAAAATATTACCTGACACTCCCACTATTTCTTCTGAGTTTGGCCACACACTGTCCAAATACCAAGAGCAGATGATAAAAGTTTAAGAAAAATAAAAAAATGTTGGCAGTACTGGGGATTGAACCTGGGCTTCTCAATGAGCTACATCCTCTCCCTTTTTGTTGATTTTTATTCTTAGACCAGGTCTCTCTAAGACTTAATGAAATTGCCCAGGCTGGGCTTAAATTTGTCATCTTCCTGCTTCTGCCTTCCAGAGTGCTGGGATTGGAAGCAAGCACCTCTGCACTCAAAAGAAAGTCAAAAATTTTGGTCACAAAAAAAAAAAAAAAAAAAAAAAAAAAAATCAAGATGAGCATGGTGGCACATTCCTATAATCCTAGCACTCTAGAAAGCTGAGGCAGGAGGATTCCAAATTTGAGCTCAGCGTGTATAACTCTAATAGTTGGTGAGACCCTGTCTTAAAATCCAGAATAAAAATGGGCTGAGTGTGAGTGCCCTAGGCTCAATCTCCAGTACCACAAAAATATGTAAATAAAAATGATTTTTTAAAAATTCCTGCTTGAAGCCAGTTCTAAGTAGCACAGTGGTCCCCACCATTTTTGGACACCAAGGACAAGTTTAGCTGAAGACCCTCCTAGCGTGCATGTGCGTGTGTACACACTTGTTACGTAGTAGATTAGTGGAGGATAGCCTTGAAAATAAAAACAAGCAGTAGCAGGAATGGCATTAGAACAGACTAGGAGGTGGAGAAGTACCACAGCAATCAGAGTGCTTCCCTAGCAAGCACAAGACCCTGAACTCAATTCTCCAGACCAAATAAACTAGGCAGAGTGGGACATGCCTATTAATTCCAGCACTCAAGAGGCTGAGGAATGATTGTGGTGAGTCCAAGGCCAGCCTGGGCTGTGTCTTGAGTTCAGGACCAGCCTGGTCTACAGAGCAAGATCCTGTCTCAAAAAATAAATAAATAAATAAATAAAAATTAAAATTTAAAAAAGCCTACCAGCAATGCACTAACAGGAAGCAGAGCTTTGCTCCCCATTACCTCCTTTCACCCAGTGGGCAGCTGGCTGTCCAACATGGGAGCCGGGGTGGGGATTCCTGCCCAAGCCCATGCCTATAGTCCCAGCTACCCAAGAGGCTGAGGGTAAAGGATCACTTTAGCCCATGAATTCAACACCAGTCTATGCGACGTACACAATGTCTCTTCAGGAGACCGAGGCAGAAGGATTACACATCTGAGCTCAGCCTAGGCAACTTCATGACTTAGAGATGCTATCTCAAATAATAAAGAGGGGCTGGGGACTTATCTCAAGAGTGAAGGCCTGTGTTTAATCCCCCATTACAAAAGACAGAAAGAGACGTGGAGCTGGTGTCCAAATAAATTATACATTTCTATTTGTTAAATCTGGAGCACCAGAAGAGGCAAAGCAACAGGCCAAATGCAAAGACTTCTCTCAAGGAAAATACTGTCTATAGTTTGGATCTTGAGTGCCCCCAAAAGCCTCTTGTACTTGGAACTCTTTGTTTTGGGAGGCAGAGCTTGGCTAGAAGGGGCAGATGTTTGGGGTTTGACCTGGAGTAATAGAATCAGTGTACTGAAACTGGAGGTAGCCCAGAGGCTGAGTTTCGGGGTATCTGTTATTGACTTGTGGACCAGGAAATAAGGAAGGGCCCACCCAGCAAGGGGGGGGGGGGGCGGGACTATAGCAGTTTGAAGTTATTAAAGACCTGGAAAGCCCCTAGCCTTTGAGTCTTCAGACTCACTCGGCTTCTCTTTACAATGTGGTGAGCAGCTCTCCGGCCTCTGCCATGTACCTCCACTGTTACTGGCTGCCCCCCTGAAGGGACGGTGTGTATGAGACCGGTTTGAAATTGTAAGCTAACTAAATCTTCCCTCCCTGAAATGTGGATGTTGGGTATTTTGTCACAGCAACGATAAAGTAACTCAGACAGAAAACAAGGTCTTTGGGGCTAGAGAAATAGCATCATCAGTTAAAGCACCGGTTCAAGGCCCTAACCTCATTCCAGAGCACCGCCTAAGCTAGGTGATGCAGCTCCCACCTCCACTATTCCCTCACCGTTTTCTGCCGGAGCAAACATTCCACAAAGTCGTCATATTCTATCTTGCATTCTTTCTCTGCCCGGATACCACCAATTCCATGTGCACATTCTATCCATTCTTTTTCAAAAGCGTGGCATCGAGAAGTAATCTTGAAGGGCTGTTCAGAACACTGGATTGTCAGGTGACGATCAAGGTTAATGCCCAGTCTTTTCTGCACGTCAAGGAAAGGCATGACTGCAACAGAAGATAGAAATAATGATGATAATGCGACAAGAGTGCAGTCAAGACACTTCTAAGACAAAGTGAGACAGGCTAGAACTACAAAACAGAACACTGATACTGATCGATAAGGCTGTTTTTGTCAAAAATGATAAAAGCAGGCCAGAGTTGCAGCCCAGTAGTTAGAGGTGCTTGCCTAGCGAGCACAAGGCCATTGGTTAGATTCCTCAGCACCAGCCTGGCGAGGTGGCACACGCATACAGTCACAGCACCTAAGAGAGGCCAAGGCAGGAGCAATGCCATGAGCTGGAGGCCAGACTGGGCTACTTAGTGAGTTCAGGGCCAGCACGGACTATGGAGCAACACCCTGACTCCTAAAAAACTCAAGTTTTTTTTTTTTTTTTGCGGGGTGCAGCACTGAGCGACATGCCTAGTACTGGTTTGTTCATGCTGAGACAGTCTCACTAATCTGCTACATTGTGCAGGCTGGGCGCCAATTTGCAATCATCCTGCCTCAGCCTTCCACAGCGCTGGGATTACAGGCCCGCCCCACATGCCAGGCCAAGTACTTATATATGGAAATCTATCCAGCAAGCTCTTTTATCCCTGCAGTACTGGGGACGGGCCCTACTGCCTTCACACTGAACTATATCTCCAGCTCATTATGTAATTTTTATTGAGAGACAGGGTCTTGCTAAATTTAAGTTACCCGGGCTGGGCTTGAGCCAGTTTTAAAAAAACAGATATGAAGAAAACTGCAAAGATTAAAATAAGTACAAGAAAAAAACCATTTCTTTACGCTTCTCACCCCATTCTTTCCTATCGACTTGGACGACTCTTCTGAATCCCACCTCCTGTGTTCCTGCAGCACTCAACTCCCACAGGAGTACTGTGCTCAGCACTGCAATGGATCATTTGGTGGAAATAATAAAGAATTAGGAATTAAACTCCGGTACGCAGTAGAGTATGACTGACACCAGGAAAAAAGTAATACTCGTGGCAAATACATGTTAAATAAAAAGGGGTAAGGCAGAGGAGACCACACCACTGTCAAAGGGGTAGAGAGGTGCTTATGGTGGGAGGGCAGGCAGGAGGAACAGAACAGCAGTTAAAAGCACATGCCCAGCAAGCGCGAAACCGTGGGTTCGATTTCCCAGCCACCACATATGCTGGGTGTGATGACATATGCCTGTTATCTCAGCACTGGAGAGGCTGAGGCAGAAGGATTGCCACGAATTTGAGGCCAGCCTGGGCTACATACTGAGTTCTGTACCAGCCTGGACTACAAGGTGAGACTGCCTCAAAAAATAAATTTAAAAGCCCTGCCGACACTAAGAATTGGGAACCGACGGGAAAGAGCACGAATGGGTAGATCTCAAAGGAGGAAGCACCCTGGAGACTCGAAAATGCATTAGCTGGGTTAGGAGTTCGGTACGTGCGGATGGAGAAATGGCACAGCAGTTAGGTTCAAGGCCCTGAGTTCGATTCCCCACCGCCACATAAAGCTGGTCTTGTGGCGCACGCCTGTAATCCCAGCACGCAGGAGGCTGCGGTAGGCGGATTGTCCTGAGGCCAAAACCACCCTGGGCTACAGAACAAGACCTTGTCTCAAGGTAAAAAAAAAAGGTTCGCTTCGTGAAGACCTGTGGGCACAGTGTTCCAGCCAGGTAACAGAAGTTACAAGAGAAGATGCTGGGTATGTCTGGGGACACTGAAGCCCCATGGTGGCGAGAGCGCAGTGCATGACGGGAGAAATGAAACGGGCTGGATGCTCGCGAGGCGAAAACCACGCGGGGGCTTGAAGGCACGGAAAACGACCGTGGACTTCAGGGTCGGGGGTGCCGGAGAATGGGACAGCGCGGGAGCAGCGCGGCTTCAGGCCTTGAGAACAACGCGTGGGCGGAGGGCCCAGGGGACGAAAGGCCACGGGGCCTGCGAAGAGGGCACCAAGCCAGATGTGTCGGCGATACCGCAGGAAGAAACTCCCGCACGGCCACGGCGACACGAGCAGCTCTTACCGTCCCACCGCAGTGTCCTTGCGCCTCCCCGCCGCAGCTCAGGACGCCCGGACGTCTACGCAAACGCCCGCCGCAAAGGCCGCCCCGCCGCGTGACGTCTGCAGCGCGACCTCCGGAGCCGACTTCCTCTTCGCTGTCGCGCCCGGAAACCATAGAAACCAAGCCCCGGCTTCCGGAGGCGGGGCCTGAGCCGACCATCCGTGGCGGCTAGGCAGTCGGGCATTCCGCTCGGTTCCGACTGGTGAGCGACTTCACGCGCCGGCCGCGCGTGCCGCTGCTTCTTCCCTCTGCTCCGGACAGCCGCTAGTGGTGAAGAGTCAAATTACGTGGTGGCCAAGTCTGGCTACGCCACTGCTCTGTTGCTGGAATGTTTCCCAGCCTCAGCTTCCCCTCCTGCTGACAGGGCTGGGTTGGGCGGCTGGAGCGCTGCCCAGCACGTGCAAGGCCGTGGGTTCTTTCCCCGCATCACATCAGCGGAGGCGAAGGGGAGGGGGAGGCGGGTCTAGGTCTTTGATCCATTTTTGATTTTGGTGCATGGTTAAGGTTCTAGGGCTTGGGGCTGGAGAAATGGCTCCACGGTTAAAGCGCTTAAATTAAGCCCCAAGTACCCGAGATTGATTCCCCGGCACCACACAAAGCTGGGTGTGGGTGGCGCACGCCTGTCAGTCCAGCACTCGGGAGGCAGAGGCAGGTATATTGTCCTGAATTTATGGCAAGCGTGGGCTACAGAGTGAGACTCTGTCTCAAAAAATGAAGTTGTAGCTCTAGTTTCATTCTTAACGCCCTTGCGGCTACCAGTTTTCCCAGCACCATTTGTTAAAGAGGCCATCTTTACTCCAGTGTGTTTTTGGCCACTTTATTGCAGATTGGCTGGCTGAAGGTACTGGGATTGTCTGTGTCCTCCATTCTGTTCCACTGATCCACCGCCTGTTTTTGTGCCATTATCACGTTTTCCCACCATTGCTCTGTAGGATGACGTACAGCATCGCGATGCCTCCTGCTTTTGTTTTGTTGCTTAGGATTACTTTGGCTATTCGGGTCTCCTCTGCTTCCGTGTAAGATTTTCAGATCTTTTCTAATTCCGTGAAAAACGCTGATTATCTTAATCAGTTTAGGTAGTATGGCCACACTGTCAAGTGTTGGTTCTGCCTACCCTGAAATGGTTGTCTTTCCATTCTAATCTTCTCTTGAGTTTTTTTTCCTGGATAGTGGAATTTCCAGTATAGAGATCCTTCATTTACTTGGCTGATTCCTAGGTAATTTTTTTCGAGGCCACCGTGAATGGGATTCTTTTCCTGCTTTCTCTGTTTTGTTGTTGCTGTACAGGACTGTTTTTGTGTAACTTGGCTGAATTTGTGCATACAATCTAAGAGTCTGCTAGTGGAGTTTTTGGGATCCTCTACGGAAATGATCATGTCATCCACAAATAGGGCAGTTTGACTTCTTTTCTTCTGCGTAGTCTATCTCGTTCTCTTGCCTGACTGCTCTAAGGTTTCAAGCAGTATGTAGGTTATAAGTGGTGAGTGGACACCTTTGTCATATGCCTGATTTGTGAGGAAATGCTTTGTTTTTCCCCTTCTAGAATGATGTAGGCAGTGAGACTGTCATAAATTGCTTTTGTCAGCTTAAGATCCTTCTATACTTATTTTCATAAGTTTTGATCAGGAAAGGATGTATTTTGTCAAAGGTATTTTCTGCTCCTACTGAGATGATCATGTGATTTTTGTATTTGTGTTTATGTTACTTCTAAGTCATCTACAGGGCTTCCAGCCTTCTTGTGGCCTTTCAATTCCTGGAGCTTTCCTCCCTCTCTAGCAGGTGATTTTTAACCTTACCTCAACTTTTTGAATGAGCCTGTGAGGAGCCATTGAGCAGTTCTTACTTGGCTCCCATCTTGACCAAGTCGCCCTCCCCCCCCCGCCCCCCCCCCGCCCCCCCGCTTTTTTTGAGACAGGGTCTCACTCTGTGGTCCAGGCTGGTCCTGAGTTCACTTCAGAGCCCAGGCTGGCCTTGGACTCATGGCAATCCTCCTGTCTCAGTCTCCCGAGTGCTGGGATTACAGGCATACGCCACCACGCCCAGCTTATGTGGTGCTGGGGAATCAAACTCGGGTACTTAGCGCTTGGCTTAGCGCTTGCTCAAGTGCTTTAACCGCTGAGCCATTCCTCCAGCACCCCCTTCTTACCATTTTTAAGTATTAATATTTGCTGCTTAGAACCTCGCTCCTAAATTCGTGACTCCAGTCTTGAAATTGCTTCCAAATTTTGTAGAAGCCGTTTCTCCCTGGAATGATCCCACTCACTCCTTGCCCTCTTCCCCACGGTTCCAAGGCAAACACTTAATCCATTTATTTACTGATGAAAACTTTCTAAATTCCTCAGGCATTTACTAAATCATTTTTTTTCTTGTTTTATTCTTTTTCTTTTCCAGTACTATAGGATTGAAGCAGGGGTGCTGTGGCACTGAGCCACACAACTACCTAGCTACCCAGGCAGGACTCAAAATTTGCGATCCTCCACCTTCACCTGCCTGTATGCTGGGATTATAGGTGTGCTAAAACCCTGCCTAAAATCCTGCTAGGCCTGTGAACTTACATTATAGATGTGGGAAAGTATGACCTCCACGGTACCCACCACTGGACTGTGGCAGCATTCCATTCTGGGTGGGAAGCAATCCTTTGCCAGCAGCAAATACCAGGAAACCCCCAGAATTACATGCCAGAGCCACTTCTGCACCACTACCAGGTGCCAAAGGTTGCTGGTATTCTCTTTAAGACACAAGTGACCTAACCATTGAGAGGTGTGTACACCCATGACCTTCTCCAGGTCCTGTTTACCTTTCACTGTCTCCATCAGCAGTTCCTCAGCATCCTGGGAGTACATAGGGAAGTCAGAGGACATTGTGCCCGGAGAGGCAAGTCCAACTGTCCCCTTCTTCCATTTCATCATTGAGAGGAGGCCCGAGACCCAGCAGAACATGACTAGGCAGTTCCCTGAGGGGTTCCTGGTGATTTGTTCTTCTAAGCATGCACTTGGTCCATCTTCAAAGCCTGACACAGTGAGGCTCCAAGTCCCAACCCAAGGCCTCCTGTCCTCTGAACAAATTTCAGCTACTGAGAGGGCTTGATGTCAAGAGGCAAGGCATGCAGTGCAGTGATCTTTATTGGCACTTAGCGACTGGTTTTGTGGAAGGTATGTTTTCCCAGGTGGGATAAAGATGCTTTGGGGTTAGCTGATTCATATTTCATTTGCTGCGCCCCTTGTTCCTATTATTACACTGTGATATGTAACAAAATACAACCTGCCATAATGCAGAATCAGTGGGAGCCCTGAGCAACTCACCTGCCACTAAGTAAGGCCTGCCACCAGAGTACTAAATGAGCTCACTAGGTAGCCCATGCTGGCCTTGAACTCACAGCATCCTTCTGCCTCACATCAGCTTCCTGAGTGCTGGCATTACAGGTATGCACCACCATGCCCAATAATTTCTATGTGGTGCTGCAGTTGAACCCAGGGCCTTGCAAAAGCCAGGCAGGTGCTCAAACCACTGAGCTACACACCCAATCACTGACAGGGTTTTGTTATGAGCCCACAAACAACTGATGACATTTTCTGTGCAGTCAGGACTCTGCTAAGGCCAATCTGAATTTGCCTCAGCTCCACCTCAGATCATCAGGCATTAGATTCTCATGAGGAGCTCACCACCTATATCTCATTTAGTTCACAGAAGGGTTCTGCGAATCCGTATGAGAATCTATACTGCAGCTGATGTGATAGGATGAGGAACTCAGTAAGGCTGGAGGAACAGCACAGCAATTAGTGTGTGCATCTAGCAAGCTCAAGGCCTCAGTACCACCTAAACCAGGTGTGGTGACACCTACAATCCAGGCACTCAGGGAGGCCAAGGCTGAGTGCAAGGCCAGATTGGGCCGTGCTATGGTCTGGATCTGGAATGTGCCCTAGAAGCCTCACGTATTTGAACGTAGTGGTGTAACTCTAAAACTGTGTTACAGGGAGGTAGGGCCCGGCTGGATGGGGCATACTCTGGGTTTGATCTGGAAAGATGATCAATTTGTTGAGACTGAGGTGGCCAGAGTAGAGCCTTCCGGTGTTTACTGTTGGCTTGCGGGTCAGGAAGTGAGGGAGGTGCACTCATTCTGGATGTGGGGGGCCCAACAGGCAGCTTGAACTAGTGAAGGAAGAAACGTCAAAAGTTCTTGCTGGGAAAGCTCTAGCCCTGCCTGACTCTGCAGACACAGACTTGCTCCTGCTTCACTTGGCTTGTCTGTAATGGGGTGACCAGCTCTCCAGCCTCTGGCTGCCGTAAGAATGAATGGCTTGTATGAGACCTTGCGAAACTGTCAGCTAAAATAAACCTTTCCTCCCGTCAAATTATGGATGTTGGGTATTTTGTCCCAGCAACAAATAAGTAACTAAGACAGGCTACGTAGTGCGTTCAGGACCAGGCTGGACTACAGGCCAAGACCCTGTCTCAAAAACAAAAAACAAAACAAAAAAACAGCAGGTGGCACTCAGATGTGAAGAGGGCAACTGGGAGCAGCTAAATACAGATGAAGCTTTGCTCACCCACTGCTGGGAGCCTACAGTGAACCCTAAAGGTCCCCCTGGGGCTGGAGAATGGCACAGCAGTTAGAGCATCTGCCTAGCAAGCAAAAGACCCTGAGTTTGATTCCCCAGCACCACATAAAGCTGGGTGTGTTAGCACACGTGTGTAATCCCAGCCCTATGCAAAAACCTGTCTCAAAAGAAAGAAAATAAAGAAAGAAGGAAATAATTCCCCCTGGATAGGAGGGATGTAGCTAGGTGGTTAAAGCACTCACCTAAGAAAGTACAAGGCCCAGTTTGATTTCCTAGCAACACATAACTGGGCATGTGGTACACATCTGTAATCTCAGTTCTCAGGAGGCTTAGGCAACAGCCTAGGCTACAAAGTGAGTTCAGTACCAGTCTGGACTAGAGCGAGACCCTGTCTCACCCCCCCACCCCCCAAAAAAAGGTGCCATTTAGGGATAGAGGAAATGCCAAGCAGCAAGCGAATCAGGAATCACTAACACAAAGAGAGCTGTGCCAGGCTCTTGACAGGGGTAACTTGTCTGGAACTAAGTCCTCTCACTTTGACATCTGGAGCTGGCTCTTGGTTTTAATTAGGCTTCCCAAGTCGTATGACCACATGAAGAAAAGCTACTGCCAAGGCCAAAGGGGTGCCTGCCACACCTGACGTCAATTCTCATCATCAGTCACAAGGGATTCAGATTTTACTGAGCAATATAACTTGATCAGTGAGCCAGCATGCCTTAGATCAGGGCAGTCACAGTAGCTGAGGGAAACCTGCCAGAGCAGCCCAACAGCCTTCCTCTGGAAAACACCTTGCTTGTCTAGACGCATAACACCCAGCAAAGCAAGGGATTTTACTATGCTTCCGTCCACTAGCCTAGGGTAATGACTGCAACTGTCTTACCTTGATTGCAGACAGACTACCAAAGAGTTAAAACTGTTCTGCAAGTTAAGGCTGGTGTTTCAGTAGTAGACTGAGTGAGGATTCACCACATACTGCTTTTTTCCTTTAGTACTTAGCCCCTTACCCCCCAGTTTATTTTGAGGTAGTGTCTTGCTGTGTATCCCAGGTTGGCCTCCAACTGGTAATCACCCTGCCTCCACCTCTCCAGTACTGAAATTACAGATATGGGCCTTTTTTTCCCTCAGGACCCAAGACTGGGAGTAGCAGGAAGGGCCTACTTTATTTTATTATTATTTTATTTTGAGGCATAGTCTTGCTGTGTAGCCCAGCCTCCACCTGATAACTTACGAGCATATATATTCCCCCTCATACTGATGTGGCATGGCCATGGATAGCCGCTGCCTTCGATTTTAAATCTTGGAGCTGGGCCTGGTAGTACAGGCTGCTAATCTCAGTACTCTGGGAAGCTGGCAAAAGGAAGATCACAAATTCAAGCCCAGCCTGGACAACTTAGCAAGACCTGACCTCAAAGTCAAAAATAAAAAGTGGGCTAGGAATATAGCTCATTGCAAAGGCATTGGGTTCAAATCCCATTTTCAAAAAAAAAAAAAAATCTTAAATTTACATTAATTTAGATGGGGTCATTTATTTTAAATTTTTTGAGATAAAGTCCCAGGCAGGTCCTGAACTCACTATGTAGGCCTGGTTGGCCTCAGACTCACAGCAATCGTCCTGCTTCGGCCTCCTGAATGCTGGGATCACAGATGTGCACCACCATACCCAGTTTATGTGGTGCTGGGGAACTGAACCCAGGGCCTTAAGCTGCTCCCTGGTCCCTAGGGTTTTTGTTTTGTTTTTTGAGCCAAGGTCTCACTGTTTTCCCTTTACTGCTTTTATTTATTCATTCATTTATTTTGAAACAGGGTCTCACTCTGTAGCTCAGGCTGGTCCTGAACTCACTTTGTATTCCAGGCTGGCCTTAGACTCAGGGCAACCCTTCTGCCTCAGCTTCCCAGTGCTGGGATTACAGGTGTGCATCATCACAACACCCAGTTTATGTGGTGCTGGAGAATTGAACTCAGGACCTTATACCTTAACTGCTGTGCCATTCCTCTAGCCCCTCTAGTTTCTATGTTTTGGCTCTCAATAACAAAAGTACTGCAAAAGCAAAGCCCCTACCTAAACCCTTAATGCCTCAAACAGTACTTAGCAACTAACAGGAGGGACTCAAGTAAGCAAGCAACTCTGCCTTGAGGACGGAGCAGAAAGACAACTGTCACCAGTAGGCACTTGTCAAGTGAGGAGGGAATTCATTCCAGGCAGAGGGGCAATCAGAGCACCACAGAACCGAAGGGGTAAGTCTGGCTGCTGCGGCAGTGTGAGAGGAAAAATGCTCGGGTCCATGAAAGAACCAACCAATGCTTCAGCAGGAGAATCGAATGAATCCATCAGCAGCTACGGAATGAGACTGGACTGGGACAGGGTAAAGATAAGCCAAACCAAAAGAAAAAACCCTCTGCAGGTGTGCAAAGTACAGGTGATTCACGAGCACTGTCCTCAGCCAGCGAGGCCATCCTCACACTTAATCGCCCTTCCCTTTGTAAAGGACCTCATTGCTTCTGAATGGACAAAGGTGTGCGTCCCCATGTTAGGGATCAAACTGATGGCCTTACACATCGGGCAGAGCTATACCCCTCATCTTGAAAATGAACTTAATCGTTAATCTATGACTCGGTGTCTGCCCTCCCATCCTAACCCTAAACCTCAGCCTGACTTAGTTCTCCCAAAACTCCCATTCTGGCAGACCAGGGGCCATGTCTGGGCAGGCACACCCTTTCTCCCCCAGTCCCTACTGGGGGCCACACGCATTTTCCACCCTAGCTTAACAAGGTGCTCGGTGCATTCGACTAGGACTTCCACCCCGCCTCTGCCTAGTGGAAGCTGCCGTTCCTACGTGTTGCCTAGAGAAGCCCTATTTATCCTGCTACTTCCCATTCAGCCTTGTGGCTTCAGTGATCACTGTTGCTACTTAAAACCAACTGTGTGGGTAGGCAGGGCTATAATCCCAGCACTCTGGGTGGCAAGCCCAGGCAACTTAGTGACACCTGGTCTCAAATCAAAAATAAAAATAGGCCGGAGATGTAGCTCAGTGTGAAAGCCCTGGGCCCACTAGCTGACTACATGTGCTATTGACACACACTACGTCAGCTCTTTTCATTTACTGGTACTTGAACATTGGGATTTGAATCCAGAGCCTTAGCACTGAGCTACATCTCCAGCCCTTTTCATTTTTTGAGACAGGATCTTGCTAAGTTGTTAAACTGCCCATGCTGGGCTTAAACTTGGGATCCTCCTGGCTCGGCCTCCTAGAGTACTAGGATTACGGGTATATACCACCAAGTTTGGCTGCTATTATCTCTGGATAGTCTGTCTTCTCAGGGATCAAGACATCGGCCTTAAGCTGGGCGCGGTGGCCCAAGTTTGTAATCCCACCACTTAGGAGGCTGAGGAAGGAGAATGGCTCTGAGTTCAAGGCCAGCTTGGGTTATACAGAGAGTTCAGGAGCAGCCTGGAATAGAGCGAGACCCTGTCTCAAAAAAAAAAAAAAACAAAAACCTCAACTGCCTATGTCAATTCAAAATTGGGCACTAGGGGTTTATATAGATCAGGTCTACTTACATAAACTTGCTAGGCTTTAAAACCTCAAAATATCACTGGGGGCCTGGAGCAAGCACAAGGTGATGGGTTCAATCCCCCAGCACCACATATGCAAGGCGCAATACTTAGGAGGCTGAGGAAGGAAAACTGCCAGGTATTCGAGGCCAACCTAGGCTACATCGTGAGCTCAGGACCAGCATGAACCACAAAGTGAGACCCTGTTTGAAAAAAATCTCAAATACCTGTCCTCCACAAATAAAGACACTAGTAATACTAAGAAACACACAATGTGGTTCAAACAAGTCTTGCCCTCTTATATACCAATAACGTAAAGGCATGTTGGGTACCAAGTCTGATCAGCAGTGTTCTTTACAGTTCCAAGATTCAAGCACTTTCCTAGCTTGTGCAAGAAGGGACCTAAGTTCCGCTCTCCAGCACCACATAAAGGTCAGCTGGGAATGGTGGTGCATGCAAGCTTTGTAATCTGGGCACCTGAGAGGCGGAAGCAGGAGCATGGCTATGATTTCCAGGTCAGTATGGGCTGCACAGTGAGTTTAGAACCAGTCGGGAATACAGAGCAAGCCCCAGTCTCAAAAATAAATTTAAAAATGAAAAAGAATACAAGAAATAAGTAACACTCCAGAACTTTCATTTCTAGGAATGAAAAAAAAAATTAGATCAAACTTCCAAGGCCAACTAGAAAGCAGGCAAGAGGTTGGAGTGGTACCACACATGCTTAGCTTGCTGTGAGGCATTGGGTTCAATCCCTAACACTGGCCCCGTCAGCTGGCATAATCCCCAAAACAGCTAGAGATAGGAGCTCCCACCACAGACACCTTAAGCTGGATCCCAAAGTGTTACACCTTCAAGGGAAAGGTGAAACAAGTAAACCAGTCAGGTAGGCCTACCACCTGGTCCTGAGTCATTCAGGAAACCCCCAGTCTTCAGCATAAAAGTGGTTTGCAATACCCCCAGGTACAAGGAAGCAGAAATCCCTCCCAGAGGTAGATACCTTCATCCCTGTTTATCCTACAATTTATATATATATTTCCCCCCTTTGGAGACAGAGACTGGCTTTGTAGTCCCAGCTGGTCCTGGACTATGTAGTTCAGGGCAACGAACCTGCCTCAGCATCCCACACTGCTGGAATTAAAGGCATGTGCCACCACACCCAGCTAATCTTTATGTGGTGCTAGGGACTCAAACCCCAGGACCTTGCACATGTTATGCAACTGCTTTAACCACTGAGCTACACCCCCAGCCCCAACTTTTTCAAATACATTGTCCAGTTTACAGTTAACCTGGTACCCAAGGAGATAACTATATGCAACAATCAGTAAAAATAAAACAAGACTCATGAAGAACTCAAGTCAGATACTGAACTTATTAGTCAAAATACCATTGCTATCCCTACAATGACTTAGCTTTTACTTGAAAGTGTAGTCTGGGGTGGGTAGTGGTAATTCTTCCCTAAACACATTCTTTTCTTCCTAGGGGTCCAAACTTATCCAAGGTCCAGCTTAAATAAAGCTCCACTGACTAGGCAGAGCAGGCGACGACACAGTATCAACAAGGCAGTCTCCAGGGCAGCAGACAAGTTTCTGTTCCCTAAGAACAATGTTTCATAAGCCACTGCTCACCTATGACCAAAAAGAGAGAAAAAGAAAAATTTCTCACACTTTTGTACCTAAAATTTCAACATATGCTAGATGGAAATAACTGGTCATTCTGAACCTCACCACTGAGCCAAGCCCCCAGCTCCCAAATTTCTATAGCCCCAATGTTCCACCACTTTTGACAGCTCTCAACAGGTATCTCGTCAGCAACTCTGCCTTTCCATTCACTCCTCGGAATTAGGTATGAACACTTAACACAGTTTGTAAGACGTTACTAGAGGTAACAGCCAGAATTCAAATAGAGAAAGCCTTTTTTTTTTTTTTTTTTTTTTTGAGACAGGGTCTGGTTAAATTGCCCAGGCTGGTCTGTAACTATGATTCTCCTGCTTCAGCATCCCAACTAGTTGGATCATAGGCAAGTGCTGTAGTATCCAGCTTGAAATAAGCCTTTTTTTTTTTTTTTTTAAATCACAGGTCCTGGTATTTCCATACAGGTTTTGCTCATTTTCTTCCCGGGGTCAGAATTTTCATGTAATTAAGTTCAAGCCCTAGAAATCCAGGTCTAGAGAAAATGTCATTCTTCCCCAGTCCAGGACCTACTAGCTTCCAGGCCTCTGTTTTCTGTTCCAGGAATTGTCATACAATGTGTCTTCTCTTTACAGGGGATTTTAAAACTCAGTCATAGTGTTATCTTTCTCTATAGCACCGGAGGGCAACAACAGCCCACCAACACTGGGTAGGTACAGTGTGAGGCAGCCAGACAGTACCATTTTCCTTTTAGAAACATACTTCCTGAATGGATGCACTTAAAAGGACTGGAGTCAATACTTGGCGAGAGTCAGGGAGCACATCACAATGATTTCAAGATGAGAAATCTTCCCCAAGAACCAGGTGCAGTGGCACCTATCTACAATCCTAAAATTTGGGAGGCTGAGACAAGAGTTGTAAGTTCAAAGTCAGGTACTACCTGAACAATTTAGCAAGACCCTGTCTCAAAGTAAGGGCTACGTAATGTCACTCAGTAGGAAGGATCTGGGTTTAATCCACAGTCCTGCCTAAAAAAATAAGGGTCTGGAGGAATAGTACAGCGGTTAGAGCACTTGCAGAGCAAGTACAAGGACTAGGTTAATTCCCCAGCACCACATAATAGCTGGATGTTGTGGCACACAAATGAAATCCCTACACTTGGGAGGCTGGGGCAGGAGGATTGCCCGTGTGTTCAAGGCCAGCCTGCGCTACATACTGAGTTCAGAACCAGCCTGGACTGCAGAGCAAGACTCTGTCTCCTCGAAAAAGGAAATCTTCAGTAAGGCAATTTCCCATTCCCAGTCCAGCCTCACTTTTTTGGGGGGTGGGGGTGGCTGACTACTGGGGATCAAGCCCAGGGTCATCACACCAAGCTATATCCCCAGCCCTCCCCCTCCCCCTTTTGACTTTGAGACAGGGCCTTGGTAAACTGCCTGGCTAAGCTACCACTTGTGATCATTCTGCCTCAGCCGCCCACAGTGCTATGATTACAGGCCTGCACCACTGGGCCACACCAGGTTTCAGCACTTCTGCAGGTCCCTACAAATGTTTGGCCTTGTCTGGCCTTTCCTACCACAGGGTCACTGTCACCCCTGACACCACTATGCTCCCTTCCAGAGTGACTGGAGGAAGAAGAGAGGAAATAAACTGCCCTTCAAATGTGGAGCAGAATCGTTCTTTAATTATTAAAAAGATCAATAGTGGCCTTTGAAAAAAGTCTATAAATCTTCAATGCAACATTGAACAGGAGAAATGGCTACAGCAGCTGTATATGTGTTAACTGAATTAGTCAACGTTATCACAGTATTAAGAAGGCAAGGTAAACAAATAGCTTAAGTATTTTATTTGTTTGCAACTAAGCTTGTTAACACTATATAATGAAAATGTACAAAGAATAACATTGCAGTTTTTGGTTAGATTTAAGTCAAAGACATTCATTAATAAGGAATCTTCGAATGTGAATATTCCGGAAATTTCTCTAAGCCATCTGATCAGAACAACTGTCTCTGAATATTACCTTACTTTGAAAGGTATTGGCATACACTTGAATTCAGAATCTTTCAAAATAAGCCACAATTAAAAAAAAACTATTCTATATTCAAACTAAAACAATTTTAAGAGAACTTTCCTTTCCAGAAACAATAATAAAGGAAACAAGGCATTTTGTAAATGTGGTCCTGAACAAGTCACAGTAAAAAATAAATGTATACTTAACTTCCACCTCCTCAAAACAGAGGCTACTTTCTGTTCCACAGCCTTGGAACCAAGGTGAGGAACAGCCTGTAAGCAATGTTGGGCAGAGAGTTGCCAAAACAAAGCTCAAATGGGGGACGTGGACACGCCAGAAATTGGGGGAACCTGACCAAAAGATCCAAAATCTATTTTTAATAACTGGTACAAAGTTGAAGTGGCTCCCCTCAAGCAGCTGTGCTGCTAAGGCCTGGCCCAGTCCTGTGCTCACCTCTGCTGTGTCCAGGACCTGATCTGGAGGCTCCTGCACCAGGGCAGACTTGCTTCCTTGAGTGTCCAGTGAGCTCTCGGATTATAAGACCGAGGTGAGTGCCGACTCCATGGGGTATTTTAAGGCTTGGAGTCATTTTTCTAACAGGATGGGCAAAGAGAGTCCAAGTGTCAATGTTCTATCTCCAGTTTGTTCTAAGTTCTCACCGCGGGATTGCAGATCTAGGACTGCAGACCTTTGTTTGCTCTATCATCATGATCACATCTAATGTCCATCCTAACTTGATTCATATTCTGTGCCTGGAAACAGTCCCTGTATTTAACAATAATACCTACACATAGAACAATCCACTGTTACAACTTATATGGTCACAAAACATTAACGATCTTCTATAGACCAAGCAAATGTTTTTAACCATAATCGTCGTGCATCAAATTCACAGCCAGAATCCCCAAGATCAAAAAAATTTGCACAATACAAATAATAACTTAAAAATATACATACACACATACACACTCGCACACACACTTCTTACAGAACTGTGCTTGGGGAAACTCCATTTGCTGAGTGCCACTGAAGGCATATTTTGCTAAACTGCTGCTCCAGGTATTTTTGTTTGGAAAATCTATCACAGTAGGGCACAGCTTTATTGGATGAGCAGAAAAGAAAGATATGCTTGTGGCAACCAGAAAGTTTTAAGGTCTTTCAAGTTGTATAAAATGGACCTGCAGAAACGTTTTAAGTGTTTTCAGGATGCAAAGTTTGGAGCTGAAATGTGATATCAAACCAGTTGCAAAAAGTGTACAGCAGCCATCTCTGGAGGTCAGACCTGGTACCCAGTATGCAAGAAAGCTTCAGGATACATCTGTACATTAGGAACAGAAGACAAAAGAGAATAAGAATATTAAAGAAAAGTAGTGTCATGCTTTTCAAATAGTTACGAACAGTCAATGTGATAAGTAGTATGACTCATCACTTCATTTCAAGAATTTAAAAAACCTGGCTCAAGCTCAGTGAAGATGGACAGCTACTTACAATGTGTGCTTTGAGTAACTGGCAGGTAGGAAACAGTTCAGGTTAAGAAATACTAAGAGTTGGGTGCAGCACTCAGCGGTCAGAACACCTGCCTAGCAAGCGTAAGATTCCGGGATCCCCGGTACTACATAAGCTGGGTGTGGCGGTACACGGCTGTTACTGCAGCACTCAGGAGGCTGAGGCAGGAAGACTGTCATGTATTTGAGGCCAGTATGGGCTACACAGTGAGTGCAGGACCAGCCTGGAGTAAGGTGTAAGACTGTGTCCAAAAAACAAAAAACAAAAAAACAAAACCAAAAACAAAAACTTAAAACAGCCAGCCCATGGTGCATGCCTATAATCCCAGCACTCTTGGGAGGGTGGGGAGGAGGATGGCAAGTTTGCGTCCACCCTGTACAACCTGGTACTTAGCAAATAATTTTGAAATTTAAAAGAGGAGGGGGTGGCTGGTGGTATAGCTCAGAGTGAAGATTCCGGGTTCAATCCTCATTACCACATACACAGAAAGAAAAAGAAGGGGCTGGAGGAATGGTTTAGCAGTTAAAGCACTTGCTAAAAACAAGTGCTAAGTACCCGAGTTCAATTCCCCAGCACCACATAAGACATGCCTGTAATCTCAGCACTTGGGGAGGCTAAGACAGGAGGATTGGAGTCTAAGGCCTGACTTGGCTCCATGGCGAGTTCAGGACCAGCCTGGGCTGCAGAGTGAGACCTGCCTCAAAAAAAAAAAAAAAAAAAAAAAAAAAAAAAAAAAAAAAAAAAAAAAAAAAAAAAAAAAAAAAAAAAAAAAAAAAAAAAAAAAAAAAAAAAAAAAAAAAAAAAAAAAAAAAAAAAAAAAAAAAAAAAGAAAGAAAGAAAAGAAAAGAAAAGAAGAATTCTGACCACATAATTGATAAACTAGCTTAAGCAATCAACTTTCATAAATAAGAAAAAAATTAATGTTGGAGTCACCCTAGCTTACGTAATCCTGTTTGAACTGCTCGCTGTGCGACACAGCCACACTCTCACCTCTCCCGGCCCTGCTGGAGTTGGCCCAGGACGCAGTTACTGTCCAGACAGACCTGCTGAG
The DNA here is from genome assembly GCA_004027205.1 of Ctenodactylus gundi. Classification (NCBI taxonomy): domain Eukaryota; kingdom Metazoa; phylum Chordata; class Mammalia; order Rodentia; family Ctenodactylidae; genus Ctenodactylus; species Ctenodactylus gundi. Next base: position 75,145 of record PVKB01003802.1, read on the forward strand.
GATGTAAAGGGCCAAGCGCGGCGAGCACTGGGCATCTCAGCACTCTCTACTATGTTTTACTTCACAAGGGCTTTTTGTTCTCAGAAAACAAGATATGCCTTGTCAAAACCTTGCTCTTAGAACTCGGGAAAATTCAAAGAAAAACTTGGCATACTTACAACTTGTTGGCCTTGTCCCATATCGCCGCATTATTTGATCATGTGTGAATTTCACAAAAGATTCATACTGCTCTGTGAGGGGGGAAACGGTACATACTTATGCCAGGAGTGTGCCCCATCCCCAAAATTTTAAGAACAAGGAATCAGGATCACATCAACCTCCCTAGTACAAAAACCCTCCATACAGAAGCCATTCTGAGACCACCTACTTTTACATGCCACGTCCACATGCCTGGGTCTGGATCTGATCTCTAGCTAGCAGTAATAACGTCTTCCTAACCACCACTCTCTCTCTACCCCATGAACAGCCTCCCCCACAGAGAAATGTATGCTGCGTTCTACAGGCTAGAAAATGTCAGGAAATCTATAGGACAGGAAGCATTGAAGCAAGCCCCTTCTCTGCTGTGAATTTCAACACATACACAATCTAAAAAAATAACCAATATTAGAAACACTAGGATAGAAAGCTAATAGAAAACTGTGTAGTATGTAATTATATATACACAGTGACATACAAGTATCTCCAAGAGAGAACTCAGTAGAACAGGAGTGGTAGCCTAACATCTGTGAACAGAAAAGTAACTCAGGGCCACTTGATACAAAGAAACACTGGGGAGTAAAGGGGTGCAGATGCAGGGAATGGGGGGGTGGAGGGGTAGAGGGCATCTGGAAGAATAGCTCAGTGGTTAAAGAGCCTGCCTAGCAAGCTCAAGAAAGATCCTGGGTTCAATTGCCCAGCACCTCATAAGCTGGCTTGGAGGTGCACACCTGTAATCCCAGGACTTAGGAGGCTGAGGCAGGAAGACTGCCACTAGTTTGAGGTCAGTCAGGGCTCCACAGTGAGTTCAGGTCCAGCCTAGACTACAGAGCAAGACCCTGCCTCAAAAAAAAAAAAAGAAAGAAAGAAAGAAAGAAAGAAAAGAAAAGAAAAAAGAAGAAAAAGAAGAATACTTGGGTTAGGCTGGGAGTATAGCTCAATGGTAAAAGCTTGTGCCTAGCATGCACAAGGCCCTGGGTTCAATTCCCCAGCACTACATAAAAATATAAAAATCTGCCAGGTGTGGTAGTGTATGCCTGTAATCCTAGCACTTCGGAGACTGAGGCAGGGGGATTTCCCAGACTGGTCTACATAGTTAAGTCCAGAATAGCCTGAACTACAGAAGGACCCTGTCTCAAAAAAGGGGGTAGGGAGGATGGGTTAAGAGTGAGACAGGGGAATTATTACAGAGTATCTTTCTTCTTGGAATACATACTATTAGTTTATTAAAGGATCCAGTTAGTTCTATAAGGGAACCTAATTAACTAAATGGTTACCTAAAATCTCTGATTCCAACACTGTCCCCTTTCACAAAACAGGCGATACTAATTCTGATTCAGATCCTTTCACGTAAGCCTCTTCTTGTTACCACCATTAATCACCCGTTTTAGCTTGAACAAGATTCTCTTCATTTTATTCCACTGTGTCCTCCAAATCAAAGGTGCCTAACTTCTCCACAAAGTGGATCTGAGTATGCTGACAATGCAGCACCACCCCCAAATACCTGGTGGAGGCTAGGACCATATCCCTATCACCACTTAGAGCATTTGCCTAGCAAGCATATCGCCCTGGGTTCGATTCCCTAACATCACATAAGCTGGGTGGGACGAGGACAAAAGGGGGCTGGGAAGGGGGGGCAGTGAGAGAGAGAGAGAGAGAGAGAGGACAACTCTTAAATCTCAGGAGGCTGAGGCAGGAGGATTATGGTGAGTTCAGGACCAGCCTAGGCTACAGAGCAAGATGCTAACTTAAAAAAAAAAAAAAAAAGCAAATACAAACATCACTCACTAATGTATAAATGACATGCTGCCATCATCACAGTGTAACCTCAGCACTCACAATTTAATAACCTCTCTTGCTAGCTGTAGGTACAGCTGAGTTACAGTGCTTGTCTAGCAAGCATAAGGCCCGGGATGCAATTTCCCAGCACCACATAAGCTGGGTGTGGTGGCACATGTCGGCCATTCCAGCACCTGGGAGGCTGAGGCAGGACTGCCCTGAGTTGGAGGCCATCCTATGCTATGCAGTGAGTTCAGGAACAGCCTGGACTAGAGTCTCAAAAAACAAAAATAACCAAATAACTCACCAAAACAAAACCCAGTAACTTCTTTTGCATGAAACCCTAGTTTCTCTAAGTTAGTTGACCAAGGGTCAACTTTTTTCTTTCTTTTGTTGTATTAGTTATTAAACCCAAGGCCTTCACATTGAACTGTATCATCCCCAGTCCATTTTTATTTCAGATTTTGAAACAGAGTCTCACTACCTTGCCAATGCTGAGCTTGAACTTGTAATCCTCCTACCTCAGTCTCCCAGAGTACTGTGATTACAGGCCTGTGCCACTAGGCTGGGCTTTGTGGGTTCTATAGAACCCCAGTAACGACCACAGTCATTGTCTCAGCTTACCTGCTAGTTTGGTATTGAGGATTTGCTCATACTCCTCTCGAATTTTCTCTTCATAGTCTCTTAGGAGCCTCTCACATATTAATCCAACTTGCCGAAGGGTAAAGCTGGGCTGATCCTTCTTCATCCAGGAGGAACCTGGCCAAAATATAAATAAGTTTATAGATGGCATTCCATTTCTAAGGTTTAAGATTAGTAACTTTACTTGAAATATACAAAAACCATATAAAAACCATAAACCAAAACCATATAGTACCTTTTGTTAGTTTACGTGGAATATTTTCACAAAATTCTATTTCTGCTTTTGTTTTATAAAGCAAACCTAAAGGACTGAGAGATAGGAAAGGAACATGATCTCCACAGAAAAAGTTCTGATGCAATAACCTAAGCCCATACTCAATGCTAATATCATAAAGGACAAGAACGGTCTTAAAGTGGATAAACTTCTAGTCAGAATTACAGTACACAGGGTCAGAGCAGAAGAGCTACTTAGACCTATGTTTACACAAGGAGATGCAACACAATTACCTATAAAACTAATAACAACTACAACAACAAAGATACATAATCTGTTTGCCTTCAGCAGGAAGACTCAAGAATCTTTCCTTTGCATAGTTTTGGGGATTAAACCCAGGGCCTCCAGCCTGTGAGGTAAATACTCTCCCGCTAAGCCACACCCCTGGCCTCCAGAATCTCTGCAGGGGAGCTCCAGAGGCACAGCTACTGGGAGAATGAGGCAGGACAGCACAGCCTGAGGAACTTAGCAAAACCTAATCTCAAAAATGAAGAATGAAGTATTTTTAAAAAAAGGGTCGGGGATATAAACTCAAGATAAAGGCTTCAGTTCAATCTACACATACACATAAGAATGAGGAGGGAAAAAAAGATGACAATGACAACCATAGCTGATTCTGGTAAGAGGGGAGTTTGAGATCCAGGAAACCAAACAACTCAGCTAAGATTAAAAATACCTGTTAGCAAAGTCATTAACCTTTAAGATCATGTTTTTACAAGTTCGGGCACATTCAAAGAATTCTTGAATGTTACTGGGGACTGGCAAAAGGCCTCCACAATGACCTATACCTCCAGCCCATTTTTACTTTTGATTTTGAGATAGGCTTTCGCTAAAATGGTGAACTGCCCAAGCTGAGCTTGAAATTGTGATCCAGCTGTCTCAGCTTCCCAAAGTGCTGGGATTACAGGCCTCTGCCACCGGGCTCAGCCCTGCAGCCCATTTTACTTTTTGAGAAAGGTCTCACACAGTTGGTAAATTGCCCAGGATGGTTTCAAACTCCCGATCTTCCTGTTTTAGCCTACCTTCAGAGAGGCTGTTCACACTAAACAGAGTATAGGTAATCATTGTTTTTATTTGAGACAGGGTCTTGCTCAGTAGTCTAAGCTGATCCTAGACTATGTAACCAAATTCAAGGCAATCCTCCTACCTCAGCCTCCCAAATGCTGATTAAAGGTGTGTGCCATCACATCTAGTTAATCTTTTTTATGGAGCTAGGGTACGGAACCCACAGCATTGCATTTGAGTGACAAAACTTTAACCACTGAGCTACTAGCTCAGCCTGAACAGCCACTAGACATTCTTTGTAATCATTTCTCTATACATAACATACTCTTATTATTTTAAAATTGTATTACCAAAATATCAAGTAACAATTAGGAAAGATGTGTCAGCTATAACCCCTGAGAGGTGTATCCTTTATGTTATGCAAGAGCAGTTACAAAGAGTATTATGGTGCAGGCCTATAGACCTATAATCCCAGTACTCTGGAAGGGTAGCAAAGGAAAATCACAAGCTCAAGTCCAGCCTGGGCAACTTAGTGACTCGACAGGGCCCAGTCACCAAAAAAAAAAAAAGGGGGGGGGGGGCGCACTGGTGACGACGGCTGTGGATGCAGCTCAGTGCTACAGCCCTGGATCCAATCTTCAGTATAAATTTTAAAAATGTACTGGTCTGACAGCATACCCCAAAAGTAGCATGCTTGCCTGGCATACATGTTAGACCCCAGGGCTGTAAACAACAACAACTTACCTGACTGAAACTCACTTAAAAATAGAATTAACCCTTTTATTCTCTCTGTTTTGTGGTACCAGCAACTAAACCCAGGGAGAGCATCTGGTATGCTGGGCAAATATTTCATTGAGCTACGTATCTACCTCTTGGAATTAACTTTTTTTGTTGTTCTAGATTGAGCCCAGGCCATTCACATTGAGCTATATCATACCCAACCCATACTTACTTTTGAATTTGATACAGCAAATGGCCAAGTTATCCAAGCTGGACTTGAATTTGCTATCCTCCTGCCTTAGCCTACCAAAGTGCTGGGCTTAGAGGCCTGCACCACCATGCATGGCAGAATATGTTTTGTTATGTTGTTATATTATTTTAGAGACAGTCTCATTCTTTAGCCCAGGCTGGTCCAGAACTCACTATGAAGCCCAGGCTGGCCTTGGACTCACAGCAATCCACCTGCCTCCGCCTTCTGAGTACTGGGATTACAGCTGTGCACCACTACACTTGGCTTATGTAGTGGCAGAGAATCGAACTTGAGTACTTAGCACTTGACGTAGTGCTTGCTAGGTAAGCACTTTAACTGCTGAGCCATTCCTCCAGCCCCAGAACTAACCATTTTAAAGTGAACACTTCAGTGGCATTTAGAATAATCACTATGTTGTGCAACGATCACCACTATCTCATTGCAAATATTTCCATCAATCTAAAATGCAATAGCCCTTACTCAGTAAGCAGTTTCTCCCCATTTCGCTCCATCTACTGGGAAACACCAATTTATGTTCTTAAAAGACAAATTATTCATCAAGATAACTTTAAAACTTTTAAGAAGTAAACTACTTGCGGGAGGCAAAATTCAATGATTATAGAGTACTTGCTTAGGAACCACAAGGCTCTGGGTTCCATTCCCTGTAATCTCAGCACAAGCTCAGGAGGCTGATGTGAGTTCTAGGCCAGCCTAGACCCCATAGTGTGTTCAAGGCCAGCCTGGACTACAATGCAGGACTCTGTCTCAAGTAAATAAACAGCTTTATGAGGACGAACTATTCTATTATGAAAGCACAAACGTTCACCTCCACTGAAGAAGCTCAAACACTGGTCTGCTGACTATGTGTACGGCCATGGCAAGGAAGTCTGGATCAAGGGTCTGGCCACTGGGCACTGTGCTTGTAATCCTCCTGCTCAGGAGGATGAGAAAAGAGGACTACAAATTCAAAGCCAGCCTGGGTTATAGCAAGTATGAGACCAGTCTGGGCTATGTAACCAGACTACAAGATCTTCGTGTCTCCCTCTCTAAGCCAAGATAGTCCTGAATTCACTATGTAGCTCAGGCTAGGCTCGAATACACATGTATACATGGCAATCCTCCTGCCTCAGCCTCTTGAGTACTTGGACAACAGGCATACAGTACCACACTGGGCTTATGCGGTGCTGAGGAATCGAATCCAAGGTCTTGCACTTGTGCTAGGCAAGCACTGTAACTGCTGAGCTGTGCCCCAGCCACTAAGAGTCTACTTCTGAGCACATGCCCCCACACTCCATCAATGATTTTCTACAGCAACATTATCCAACATTTCTGGCAGCAGCAAAAAGGTACTATAGCTGCAGTCTCAATACAACAGCCACACGTGCCACTGTGCATTTGAAATGTAATTACTATACCTGAGAAACTAATACTTTAAATTTTAGTTTTTAATTAACTTAAAATTAAATACCTACATGTGCAGCTATTAAGAAGCACTCATGCTATATGGATGAAATGGGAACAAATTCATCCAAAATCCTTTCTCCTGTATGACCACAGTTTTAAAAGTATAAGCATAATTTAAAAAGCATCCTCCATACTAACCTTATTCATTTAAAGGGAATCAATTCTGGAACAAGAAATCATAACTGTAAACATTATTTACAAACTAAAAATGGATCCTGTGCACAAAGCACGCTTACCTGGAGAGCTGGGTGCCGTGAGCGCCGAGGAGTGAGGCTGGCTTTCTGAAGTACAAGCTTCACTCTGATTGAGAACGACTTCTAAATGTCTCCACCTCTGGTAACGATTATATTCTTGCTTTATGTTCTGAAATATTTGCTCTAATAAAAAAGAAACAAACTTCAGCATTCACTTTAGTCATTTCTTCAAACTTTCTTCAAAGTGGGAAGACACAGGGGAATCTTCTGACTGGAGTTCTTCCTGGTAGCGTGCAGGATTCAGTCTCTCCTTTCATGATACTAACATTAGCAAAATACTGCCTTTATTGTCTGTGGTTCTGGGGACTAAAAACAACAGGTTTGAGCCCATCCTGGCTCTGGGTGTAACCTTTACTACCACAAGTGGGGAAAAGCCCAGAACAACAGCTAATTTTGTCTAAGTTATCCAGATAGTTCCCTTCTTTTCTTTTCTTTTCTTTTTTTTTTTTTGACACAGGGTCTTATTCTGTAGTCCAGGCTGTTCCAAAACTCTCCATGTAGTCCAGTATCGCCTCCAAGTCATGGCAATACTCCTGGCCTCTGCCTCCCAAGTGCCATTACAGGCGTGCACGACCATGCCTGGTTAATGGCATAAGTGAGTCGAACTCACAACCTTGTGCTTGCTAGGCAAGCCCTCTAACCACTGTGTTATTCCTCCAGCCTACCCCTTCACTGATTTTCCTGTAATGACGACGAAGATGAGGTCTGTTCTTTGCTTAATGATTAATTAGTAATATTTTCAGTAAAAACAAAAAACAAAAAAAAAAAAAAACAACCCTCCGTTTACCCAATAGGGAATATTGTGGTCTGTAAGTCTTACATCTGCACAAACCGCAGTATTAGGGATGAGTCCTTTATCATCCAAGACCTTCTAACAACTCTGAGGAACTAAGGACATGCTTTGTCCACATGACCCTTGAAAGAGCCTTGTGAAAAAGACAGCAGAAGAGTATGCTTGCATCTTGACTGCTGACCAGGGAAGGAGGTGTCAGAGCAACTGCACCAAATTTGCTGGTTCGGAGTAGTAGCTCAGTGGTTAGTGCTTCCCTAGCTTGCGTACAGTCCTAGATCCGATTCCCCAGAACCACACAAAAGTAGCCAGGTGTGGTGGCACACACTGGTAACCCCAGCACTTAGGAAACTGAGACAGGATTACCGTGAGTTCAAGGCCAGCCTGGGCTACAGGACCAGACTGGACTACAGAGCAAGACCCTGGGGTATTTGATAAATTTTTCATTTTTGGGATGTATTATGCTCACTTTCCAGGTTAATACAAAGCCTCTTAATAAAAAAAACAAAAATGAAATCCAGAAAATTATATCATTCTCCTCTAAGTTAAAACCTTCTAATATATACTTTGCTATAACCAGTTTTTTTACTGTGTGCCTGGAGTGGTGGCTCACCCCTGCAATCCCAACACTTGGAAGGTGAAGGCAGGAAGATGCAGAGGTCAGGGTCAGCCTGGGTTGTATAGGGAAGACTCAAAAAGCCAAAATAGGGGCGGGGGCATAATCAGCACACTTGCCTAACAAGTGTGAGGCCCTGGGTTCAATCCCTCAGCACCACATAACCTGGGCATGTGGCACATTACTGTAATCCCCGCACTCAGGAGGCTGAAGCAAGAGGATTCCTGTGAGGCCAGCTTGGCCTACAGAATGAGACCCTGTTGTTTCTTATTAGCAATGTGACAGTAACCTTGAGAAGTCACTCACGATCTTTAGTCTAGTTCTCCAATAAACATCTAATACCTATGCAATTTACCAGAACCAAAGTTAAGGATTAATTAATAATGCCAAAATGTGTTGATGGTCCAGGAACCAACAAACTGAAAGTATCTCCATACATACCCTTTATCCCCACCTGGACAGTGGAACAATGGAGGAATAGCCATGCCTTCTCTAGAGGGCTGGGATGTGGGCATGGCTCAATCATTAAGCGTTTACCCACCACCACCTAAGCCACGTGTGGTGCTGCGGTCCTTTCTCTACTCCCAGCACAGGGAGACTGATGCAGGACAACTATGTCAGGCCAACCCAGGGTCCAAAGTGAGTCCAGGAGATCTGCCTAAACTATAGAGCAAGTCCCTACCTCCAAAAAGAGTGCTTATGAAGTTCACATTTTAGGTCTCTGAACTTATTAAGTCTTCAGTTCCTCAAGCATGTACTTGCCAGACTCAGTACAGGGATATAAGTAACTGTAATGACCTCAAACAAGAAAGGACAAGTATGAGGACAATGCTTCTGAGAACAGAAGGGCTTTGATAAACCTCAGCCTCTGGAATGGCAGACTGAACAAATGGAAAGGTATGACTTTGAGGCCTGCAGGTCTACCAAGTCCAACAGTGGAAACGTGGTGTCCACAGAACACACACAAGGAAGGAGAAGTGATCTTCTGAAGAAGGACCCAGCATCTTTTTATTTATTTATTTATTTTGAAACAGGGTCTCCCTTTTAGCCCAGGCTGGCCTTGGACTCAAGACAATTCGCCTGCATCAGCCTCTTATGTGCTGTGATTAAGGCAAACACCATCATGCCCAGCTTTATGCGGTGCTAGGGAATCAAACTCAGGGCCTGCAAGCGCTTTAACCACTGTGCTATTCCTCCTGCCCACGAAACAGCATCTTTAAAAAATGAAAATGGGGTTGGGGTGTAGCCCAGCAGTAACAGTCCTCGTCTACCAAGTGCCAAGGCCCTGGGTTCGATTCCCCAGCACCACATAAACCAGGCAAGGTGTGGTGGCACACACTTGTAATCCCAGCAACCACCCCCCCACACACATTCTCATACAGTTCTGCCTCTCTGGAGAACCCTAAAAAAATTTGGCCTTTAGGGTTTTAATTTCTTCATCTGTTAATTACACAATACCAGTTTAATTAATGAAATTGAATTTATTGTGTGAAAGCTTTACATGTTCCATGCTCAGTAGGCTGAAGCGGAGACTGCTCATAGCTTGAGGCCAGTACATAACTGAGTTCAGGAACAGCAGGGGGGGCTACAGAGCTACAGCCTGTCCCCCCCCCCAAAAAAAGTGGGGTCTAGAGGAATGGCTCAGTTGTTAAAGCACTTGCCTAGCAAGTGCCAAGTCAAGCGCTAAGTACCATAGTTCAATTCCCCTGCACCACATAAGTTGGGTATGGTGATGCACACCTGTAATTCCAGCACACAGAAGGCTGAGTCAGGATTGTCATGAGTCCAAGGCCAGCCTATGCTACAGAGTGAGACCCTGTCTCAAAAAAAAAAAAAAAAAAAAAAAAAAAAAAAAAAAAAAAAAAAAAAAAAAAAAAAAAAAAAAAAAAAAAAAAAAAAAAAAAAAAAAAAAAAAAAAAAAAAAAAAAAAAAAAAAAAAAAAAAAGGAAGCTGGGCCAAGTGGCCCAGCACTCTGAGAGGCTTAGGCAGGAGGACCACGAAATCTGAGTCCAACCTGGACATCTCAGCAAGACCCGGTCTCAAAATGAAAAATGGATTGGGAATGTAGCTCAGTGAAGACTCCAAGTTCTATCCCTAGTACCATAAAATTAATAAATTAAAAATTGAAAATCATCATTCCTTTTCAGTAGTGGATTAAAAACTTTAACTCTTGGACTGGGGGCATAATTCAGTGATCACAGTGCTTGTGTAGATCGCGAGGCCCCAGGTTTGGTCCCCCAATGCCACATAATAGCTGGGCACGGTGGCACAGACCCATAATCGCAGCACTGAGGCAGCCGAGGCAAGAGGACTGCTGTGATTTTGAAGCTACTTTGGGCTCTACAGTGAGTTCAGGACCAGCCTGGGCTATTGGCAAACACTGTCTCAAAAAGGGGGAGGGATACTTAACTCTCACTGAGCCACCCACTCATTAAACATTTAAGTAACCAAAGGCCTAATTTTACAGTCTCATTCACACACACACACACACACACACACACACACACACACACACACAGCTCTATCACAAATTCCCTTTTTAAAGGTGAAGTAAAACATTTCTCGATCTAAATGGACATGGTGATGCATGCCTGTAATCCCAGCACACAGAGGCTGAGCCAGAACGCACGAGCTACATACATGGTGAGTTCAGGACCAGCCTGGACTACAGAGTGAGCCTGTCTGGAGAAAAGGCACGGTGGTTAATTTAAAGGGCTTGCCTTGCAAGCACAAGGCCCTGAATTCAATTCTCCAGCACCACATAAAGCTGGGCGTGGTGGCACACATCTGTAATCCCAGCACTCAGGAGGCTGACAGGAGTGGATGAATTGTCCTGAGTCCAAGGCCAGCTGGGGATACAGAGCAAGACCCTGCCTCAAAGAAAAAAAAGAAAAAACTACAACCCCTGACTTAACAACTAGGATGCTATAAAACTAAGTTGCTGATTGTTAATCTCATTTTTCCACTAGCTGACTTGACTCTACTTGCATAGCAACAACTAACATCCCCATATTCTTCCCTTTTAATCTAGAAATCACCTTTCATTTAAGACAAACTATCAAATATTGAATCATTAAAATTTGCCATTTCATGACAGACCCAAATCCCAGTAAGCATTAAGAAGCATGGGGCTGCCTACAGTGCCGCCCACTTACTAAGCACTAGTATGTACTGCCGATTACGTATGGTTAATCCCAGCACCACAAAAAAGTAAATAAAACAAGAAACCTAAGTGAGAGGATGAAGGGTATAGTTCACTGGGAGAGTGCACGCAAAGCACAGTTTGGGTTCAAACCACAGTACCCTCCTAAGATAGAAAACATAATTGGTCTTTACAAAAACTGTTTTAAAAGACATGACAGGACCTCGTGGGCAGAGCTCTGTGGTTAAAGCACTTGCTCAGTCCATGTGAGGACCTGGGTTCAATTCCCCAGTATCACATAAAGAATAGCTGAGCTCGATGGCACATGTCATCTCAGCATTTGGGAGTGTGAGGCAAGAGGACTGCTGTGTTCAAGACCAGGCTGGGCCAACGCAGTGACTTCGGGACCTGCTTGGTCTACAGAGCCATTCCTCTAGACCCCACCAAAAATTAAATACATGACAAAGAAACTTGTGTGCGGAATCTTTGCAAGTATTAGGTTCTAAGATGTACAAAAACAGTGGTTCCTGACTAGGGGCTTGCTCAGCAGCCAAGAGCATGGTTAAAAGAGTATGCTGAGGGCAACTTCAACACCTGGTACACACACAAAAGTGGCCATTTCCACAGCATTCTGCAATTCAGGCTTCAAAGTTCATTAAACAATTGTTAAGCATTTGTCACAATTTGATCTACAATACTAGTCTACAGGGCAGTATTGAAAATATTTGTGTAAAACTCATTACTTACGCTTCTTAAAATTTTATTTTTTGGGGGGGCAGGTTGTAAATAGAACACCTTATTGGGAAAAACATAGAAGGGGAAAAGAAGGTTAACTTCTGCTAATCAGAAGGGGGACTCGGAAATGGTGGCTGCCTTAAAATACTTTTTTTCTGGAAAGAGGGTCTCACTCTGCAGTCCAGATTGATTCTGAAGTCACTATGTGGCCCAGCTCTCAAACCCATGGCAATCTTCTCCTGCCTCAGCTTCCCCTAGTATGTGCAGCACCAAAACTAGCCAACCTCGCCCCATTCTCCTGCCCCCCTTTTTTAAAGACAAGAGTCTCACTCTTTAATCCAGGCTATTCCTGAACTCACCAAGTAGCCCAGTTTGTCCTAGAACTCACAGCAATCCTGCCTGAGTCTCTCAGGTACTGGGATTAGAGGCAAGTGCCATCACACTTTGCTTATGTGGTGTTGGGGATCAAACTCGGGGCTTTGCGCTTGCTAGGTAAGCCCTCAAACTATTGAGCTATTCCTCCAGCCCCCAGCCAGCCCCTTTTCAAAATACTTTTTGCAGCTATCGAGATATGTCCTCAAAAAGATTTAAGTGGACAATTATTAATCGCATTTTATAGAACACTGGAGATCATAGGCCCATCCTTGGGAATCTGTAAGAGTAGTGGACACCTATATCCCCTCTTGCTTGTGTTTGAGATAGGTCTATGTTGCCCAGGCTGGCATGGAACTCCTAGGCCCAAGTAAACCTGTCTCAGGCTCTCCAGTAGCTGGGATGACAAGAGTGCCCCATGAAGCCTTGCCTACCAGTTCCGACCCCCCCCCCCCCATTTCCAAACATTATTTCCTTCTGTGCATAAGTATACCCTACATTAAGTGATGGGAAATTAAAGAACGAGTTCCTTAAAGGGCAAGTTAGGTAATGGATGATTTGAGAAATGACTCCATTGGAATTAGCAAAAAAGGGGAAAAACGTGACAGTCAAAGCAAAGTGAGTCAAGGAGAAAGAGCTGAGGCACAATATGCAGAAAATGTGTGAGAAAATTTAAAACTTAAGTACATATAAAAGACTGACTAGGTGATGTATTTAGTTATAGCTGATAAATCTTTTGAATTCCAGAATAAAGAGCTGAACACGAGTAAGGACATAAAGTCTGGGCGACCTCACCGGGCTGCAGAAATCTTGGCATGTAAGAATGAGAAATTTACATTAAGGATATGCAAGGGAAGCAGGAAATGAAGCCAAAGACGCAGGGAACTGAAAAGGAGAAAAGACTAATTTTAAGGGAATTCCAAGGTTTTGTTCAAGCTGGGGGAACAGAGAAACACACAAAGCAATCACGGTGAGAGTCCCTCACTTCTGGGAGTCCTTTAAAACTGAGAATATTAACGCCGATGCACTTGCCCCTGTACGACTGCGATACGACAGGCACCTTCACCGCCGTCACCCCGGTCCTCCCTTCCCTAGGCTCAAGTGGATCGCCTTGCTGCAGCAGACAAACGCATTCTCGCCACCAGAACCTCTTCACGTCACAGGGTCCTATTCTCGACAACGATCTACCGATTTCAAACCATATACGGTACAAGACAATAGCCATACCATAAACCATCGCTAGTCCGTTTCAGAAACTGGCAGGTTGAAATCGGATTCTGCGACTCTCGCGGCGGCCTCGGGTCCCTGCAGACTCATGGAAATCCGGTCTCGCTACAAGCTAGCACACAGTGCGGAGCTGCAAACGCTCACGCCCCTTCGCAGGAACCCGCCCCCATCCGCCCCCCTCAAGGCCGGGTTCGTGAGCAGAATCCAATTTTCCATGGCCCACTGGATCTGCAGGGCGGCTCTGGGCCACCCGACCGGGGGATCCGGGGACGGCGGAAGTCTCGGGCGGCCGGGGGTGGTCTATCTTCTTGCTGTCCACCCCTTCAGGCTCTCCAGATCCAGGAAAACCAAAAACCGACACCGTGGGGCCGCTACCCTTCCCGGATGTCCCCCATCTCCGGAAACAACCAGGCCCAGCAGCACCCCGGTTCCCTAGTCTCAAGGCGAAGGGGACCGGGGGTGCACTCGCCGGGCGTTCACGACCCTTCGCCACCCCCACCCCGTGCCCGGACCTGGCTTCCTGCCAAGCCCGCAGCGGCGCAGGTTACCCGGAGTCGGAAGGCGCCGCTCGCTGCCGGGCGGGGCGGGCTGCGGTGCAGTCGGCGGCGGGGTCTGAGTCTGAAGCGGCGGCGGCGGCGGCTCGGCGTCCGGGAGCCGGAGGCCCGGAGTGGGGCCGGGCAAAGGGGCGCAGCGCCGCCGCTTCGGAGAACCGGGGCTCAGCAGCGCCGCCTCGAATTCCATGGGCCGCTTCAGCGTCGCTCCGCACGCCATGTCGCCGAGGAGCCGAGGACCCGGAGCGGACGCGGTGCCGAGTGCGGCCTAAGCTCCGGCTCCTCAGCGGAGCTCGCGAGCCAAGCCGGCTTCAATGGCGCCTCCAGCACCCGGCAGCAGCGCTGGCCCCGCCTCCCGTGACGTCATCGGAGCTCGTCACTACCCCGCAGAGGGGGAGAAGCCGGAAGAGGGCCGCTCCGGGAGGTCCGTCAGCAACCCGCCGGCCCGCAGCGCCCCTGCTGAGGAAATGGAACGACCTGGGCGGAGAGCGTGGTCGCCCGGCAACGTCGGGAAGGCCCCCACCCCCGCCTCCGCCCCTCCCGTGGTCCCATCCCCCGCACCCGGGCCGCCGCGGCGGGGTGGCCCCTTAGGTCGTCGCACCTGCGCGGCGCGGCTTCGGCATGGGGAGGGCCTGGAGGAGCCTTGGGGAGAGGCCCTGACGGTCGGGGGACGCCTGGGTGACTTCGTGCGAGGAGGTCCTTGTCCCTACGATAAAAGAAAGGGTGATTCTGAAAGGTCATCTAGGGCGTTCTGCTGGGTTCAGGGAAATCTGCGTCTACACATAACCGGTTACCTAGGCCGGGTGTCAGGAAGCCAGCCAAGCCCATGAAATTATGGGTAACATTGCGGATGGGGTGTTCGTGGATGTCTCCTCGAGATAGATGACCAATACCTTAATCAACTTATCATACGAGTTTGTAATACAAAAAAAGTTAAAGGCAAACAGGAAACAGCTCGCTGGCTTAAACTAGGAAATGTGGTATCACAATGTTAGGGACTTCGCCTAAGAGCCTATTTCTCAGTCTACCTTTCTGACTTGGCAACTCAAGCAGGTGCTTCCTCGAGTCTACCTGAGTTCTCTATAGCAGGGCCGTGTGAAAGATGCTTTTGATACCCTGGGAAAATGGATAGAACACGGAAGTTTCTGCCCTTAGGAAACTGTATTTGTGTATCCCCAAGGAGTAGTTACAATGCTTTTAACAAATCATCAGAAGGCTCTGTGACACAAAACAAGTTAGAATTTCTGTAACTATTCATGTATATTAAATCATAAGCATGTTCCTGGGATCTGTCTTCAATTTCCTGTGACTGATTTTCCAGAACAGTCTAAATTTCATATAATGCCTTTTAAGAAGCCTGTATGTCAGATCAGTGAGCCCCAATACTTTGGTTGAAGAATATGGGTACACTACTTCCAGTCTCTCTTTTTTGGGGGGGTGGGTCTCTTTTTCTGTTGCTTTTCTCTGGGTTGCCTTCATTTTTTCAGTCGGAGTCTTGCTCTTTAGTCCATGTTGGTCCTGGACTTGCTATGTAGTGCAGGCTGCCCTCGAACTCAAGGCAGTGCTCCTGCTTCAGCCTCCTGGGTGCTAGGATTGTAGGTATGTGCCACCATGCCTGGCGTCTGTGGTACTAGGGAATCAAACTCAGGCCTTGTGCATGCTAGGCAAGTGCTCTAACCCTTATGCTGTTTGTCCAGCCTGATTATACCAAGAGTTGAAGGTTTGTGATTTGTTTTGTTGGTAAAACTTGGAAACCTGGAGCCTTGTGCACACGCGCTACCACTGAACTATGTTCCCCAGCCCATGTTTAGTTTATTTTAGCCTATCTGTTGTTTCTGAGAGCATAAAAGAAGTTTAAAATTGGATAGAAAAGTACAAATAGAACATTAGGTCCAGAAAAAATGTAGATCACAGTTATCCTGGAGTCAAACATGACTGTAACTGAATTTGAAATTTAGTTCTGAGCACCCTGTGTGCTGGGGCAAAGATGAAAACACTGTACATGCTGAACAGATTTTGTCATCTGAAAGGAGTCAGCTCATCAGAGGAAGACCAACCATAATTTTGGTTTTTTTTTTCTGTATCACTAAATTCTAAAAGTAGTGCGTGTGATTTTCTTATGGAACAGTGAGTGATACACAAGGCAATGAAGACTATTTGAACAGCAAATGCAAGAGCAAACTTCATATGGATGTTAACTGTGGTCACCAAACGCCCAGAGCATAAAAAAGAACCTAGTGGGCAACTCTGGAGGACCCTCTCATGCATAATGGGAACTTTTGTCCCTTTGTCCTTTGTTTTTCTGGAAGACTCATTCTGTGTACTTACTGAGCTCCTTAAAAAAAAAAAAAAGGAACTAGTTAGAGGTTTTTGTTTTGTTTTTTGAGACCTTGCTCTGTAGTCCTGGCTAGTCTTGAACTCATTGTGTAGCCCAAGCTGGCCTCAAACTCAAGACAATCCTCCTTCCTTCATCTCTCAAGTGTTAGGATTATAGGTGTACACCACCATGCCCATCTAATTTTTTTTTCTTTTGGAAAAATGATCTTCCTCTGTAGTCCAGGCTGGTCCTGAACTCACCGTGTAGCCCAGGCTGGCCTTTGAACTCATGCCAGTCCTCCTATAGCTCAGCCTTTGAGCTGTATCACAGAAGACTCAAAGCCAAAGCCTTGTACATGTAGACACCCACTTAACCACTAACCTTCACCCCAGCCCCAATAGTTTGTTTGCTTTTTTTTTTTTTTTTGAGGTAGGATTTTGTTCTGTGGTCCAGCCTAGTCTTGAACCTAGTAGCCCAGGATGGTCTCGAACTCACAGCAATCCTCCTGTCTCAGCTTACCTAGTGCAAGAGATGATAAGTAAGCGCCATCACCCTTAGCTTATATGTTGCTGGAGAGTCAAACCCAGGGCCTTGGACTTGCTGGGCAAGCATTCTAACTGCTGAGCTACTCCTCCAGCCTTAAGGGACGTGCTTAATGTGGTTCAAGTAAGTTGCTTTCTTGTGGTATAAACAAAAAGCTTAGGAGGTTTAAAAAGTAAGTCCCTTGGGTTGGGTAGTCATTTTAAGTATCACTTCTTTCAGCTGCAGTTCTAAGTGCTTTGATAGTCACTCTCTTCCCTGTGATCCTTTAAACTTGAACATGCCTTATAATATTAGTGTCTTCAAACAGGAAGTTACAACTTGTTTATGTATCTGACTGTGCTTCAGAGCCATACATTCCTTTAGCATGACAACCAGACCTCTTTCATCTGCTTCCCCACTCCCAGCTCTGCGTCTGAATACAGAGGGGGTAGACACAGAATAAATATTGGTCAGACGAATAAATGACAATTATTGTTCTCTGTATCTCTGAAAGCCGATTGACCACATTGCTGAATGTGGGTGGATTTAGATGATTCAGAAACCAAGCGAGTAGGTGGTATATCCTATTGTATGTTGCAAGTGACATGGCCCAGCCAGAGAAGCCCTTGAGGTGGATGGGATCCTCTCAAAAGGCTACTCAATATGTGCCTCCTGATGAGGTCACCACAATCCATGTCTGCTTTATTTTGTATGTACAGACACATGACCAGTTCTGTACCCGCACACTTATAATTGAGTCTCTCCATACGCTGTACATTATACTATCATGCTGTTGTGTTTGAGAGTACTTTGGTGTGAAGACGTTCTGCTTCCTGCCTGCAAGGGCTTCCAGTTTATTAGGAATGATGTGTGGGGCTTGGGGTCTTAGCTAGTGGTGAGTGTACTTGCCTAGCATTTACATGACCTTGGGTTTGATTCCCCAGCACCACTAAAAATTAGCTGGCACAAGCTGGAGAAATAGCACAGCAGTTAGAGTGTTTGCCTAGCAAGGACAAGGTCCTGAGTTTGAGTCCCTAGCACCCCATAAAACTGGGCATGGTGCATACCTATAATCCCAGCACTCCAGAGGCTGAGGCAGGAGGATTGTTGTAAGTTTGAGGCCTGCTTGGGCTACATAGTGAGTTCAAGATCAGTGTGGAATGGAAAGAGATCCTGTTTAAAAAATTTAAAAAGGAGTTTTAGTTTGGCCAGGTGACATGTTGTAATCTCAGCATTCTGGGAGGTTGAGGCAGGAGGATCACAATTTTGAGCCCAGCCTGGGAAGGTCAGTGGCATAGTAAGACCTTGTCTCAAAATCAAAAAATAAAAATGGACTCGGGAGCTGAGGGCATAGTTGAGTTATTAAAGTGCTTGCCTAGCATGCAATAGGTCCAAGATTGATCCCCTAGAACCACGTAAAGATTAACTGAAGAGTTTCAGACAAGATGGCAGCAAAGTAGGAACGCTGTTCAATGGCTTCTCACAAGTTCATCCAAGAAGTTGAGATACAGTTAAAAAAAAAAAAAAAAACTTACCTGCTAGACTTAGCTTGGAGATGGAGGAGAGTTCCATGAAATGAAAGAAGGTCATGGGAAATCCCAACACTTGGGAGGCTGATGGAGGAGGATTGCTATGTGTTAGAGGCCAACCTATACAAGAGTTCAGGACCAGCCTAGACTATAGAGCAAGACCCTGTCTCAAAAACAAAAGTTTAAAAAACAACAATAAGAAAGAGGGAAAGAAAGAAAAGCTGGAAACTCAGAAGGTGCGTCAGAGGTTGAAGAACATACCAGCCCGGGAAGCTGCCCCAGGCCACCTGACAAGGACTGTGAGCAGCAGTGAACAGCCAGCAGCCTCGGATGTGAGATAAGCCTAAGTCAAGAGCCAAGGGAATTCGTAGCAGCTGGCAGCCCTGGCCTACAGAAAAGTGCCTGTGAGTAGTGCAAACTGCAAACACTGTGAGCTTCCCCTGGAAAGAGCCTCCCTGCAGCTCAGCAGATGAGCTTGGAAGAAGCAGCTCTCAGCAGCCATACAAGGAAGTGATGTAGGCAGGAGTCATTTTGAAAAAAAAAATGTCCAAAATGTTCTGAGTAAAAGAAGCCACAGATGGGCCACATAGAGGGATTCTGTGGAAACTCTTAACCAGTGCCCATGAAGGAACCAACACAGGAGACACACAGAGAGGGCAGAAAGGGCACTGACGTCATGAACAGTTCTGCCATAGTAGAGCAGGCTGCAGAGGGTGGAGAGCCCTCCCCGTGGAGGAGGGAAGCAAGGACAGAAGGGAGAGATTTGCTGAAGGGGCCTGGTGCAGAAGGAAGGGAACAGGACGGGCTCCTACCCCTGCTGGACCCATGTACTGAGCTGCTGCCTCCCCAGGGTCACAGCACCCTTGCTTTGGAGGAGCTGAGATGGCAGGTGCCCCTGGGTGGAGGTGGAAGCTACGGTGCCTGCACCCCATCCACCCATCCTTCTCCTGCCACAACCCACTTTCCCCCTCCTCCCCCAGCCCCAACTCCTTGCCTCCATAGCCTGGAAGATGAACAGCACATTAGGAGCCTTGGGGGGCGGGGGAGGACTAGAGAACGTGAGGGAAGTGAGTGTGAGGAGGCAGCAAGGGCTGTGAGCATTTGAACTGCTGTCACCATTGATGCCACCTAAACTGGGTGTCTAGAGGCTACCAAACAAGGAAGACGAGAAGAGGCGGGAAATCCTTCCAGGAAAATCCTCTCAGGGCAGCAACTCTCAGGCTACAACCTGTAGGGAAAGAGGACTCTGAAGATGAGGAAGGAGGGCCCTGGTGGAGGGGAAGGTGGGCCCTGGTGGTGGGGAAAGAGGGCTGTGGTGAAGAGCCTCCCAGTTTCCCAGGCTCCACACTAGACATCCCAATAGTGGCACACTAGCCAGTGGCCACTGGTCAATCCATCAGAATGCAGAGATTGCCTAGACAACCACCACTGTAAGATAGTGAACCATGCATTTGTGTGATGAAAATACACAGGAACGCAGCCCACCAGTGGAGGCCCGAACAGGACTAGAGGAAAAGTGAAGCCTGTAAAACTTCAAAAACAGAAAAATCTGGAAAAATATAAGACAGTTCCAAACAACGACCTTCTCAAGATGTTTAATGAGTTTTAAAGATATAACTAAAAAGCTTCAAGGAGGAAAAAATGTGAATATAGCAGAACTACAGAAATCATTACAAGAAATTGGTGATGGCTGGGTCATAGTTCAGCTGTTAAAGTGCTTGCCTAGCAAGCACAAGGCCCTAGGTTCGATTCCTCAGCACCACATAAACTGGCTAGATGGCACATGCCTATGATTCCAGCACAGGATGGTGAGGCAGAAGGATTTGCATAAATTGGAAGCCAGCTTGGTGTATAGAATTCAGGACCAGTTTGAACTACAGAGTAAGACTCTGTCTCATAAAAACAAAAACAAAC
The DNA here is from genome assembly GCA_004027205.1 of Ctenodactylus gundi. Classification (NCBI taxonomy): domain Eukaryota; kingdom Metazoa; phylum Chordata; class Mammalia; order Rodentia; family Ctenodactylidae; genus Ctenodactylus; species Ctenodactylus gundi. The sequence goes on from PVKB01003802.1 coordinate 95,443, forward strand.
AAACAAAAAACATCCACAAATTCACTGAAGAGTTCAAAGTATATGAAAAGGTAGTGGCAGAGCCTCAGGAAATGAAAAGCTCATTGAAAACTCCAGGGAACAGGGGCTGGAGGAATAGTACACTAAAAAAATCTATACTCTAGTAAAGTTCAAAACCTATTAGAAACTGCTGAATTTCTAAATGCATATCAACCTCCAAAACTGAAGCAAGAAGAAACAGCACTTGAGCAGCCCAATAACCATTTGAAAAATTGAGGAATTAATAGAAACACATCCAACTAAGAAGAGCTTAGGACCCAGTAGAGTTAATATTGCTCAATGAAATGGACTAGACACAAAGATCAGGAATCGATTGGTGTCTCTCAAATGAGATTACCAAATATACATGTATAAAGATCATAACATAAGGGAAAGGGAAGGAAGAGGAGTGAGGGGTCCCCAGGAAAGGGAAGAGACAAGGGGAACGGGAGGGGGAAGGACGGAGGAGGAGGAGAGTGGTCAGACAGGACAACATACGGGTGCAAGTTCCCAAGTTTTATACTATGAATGTTATTGAATCTGTAGTTCATTTACATTTTAAAAAGAAAAATAATTCTGAGATTTATTTGCTGCAGACTTGATGGGGTATGCTGACATTAGTTCAGAGTTGACATCACCGGACTGATTCATAGCTTTATGGTTAAAGCTCTGGCCTAGCAAGCACAATGCCCTGGGTTTGATTCCCCAACACCACACCACACAAGGCAGACATGGTAGCCCATGCTTATGATCCCAGTCACTGGGAGGCTGAGACAAGGGCATTGTATCGAGTTCAAGGCCAGCCTGGTCTGTGTAGTGCGTTCAAGACCAACCTGCTCTACAGAACATGACTCTGTCTCAAAAAAAAAAAAAAAAAGTTATCACTGACATGTTCTCATTTGTTTTTGTTTTCTTGAAATGGAGACTGAGCTTGGGACCTTCTCACTGAGCTACATCTCCAGTCTAGTTTTTTTTTTATTTTGATTTTGAGACAGTGTCACCATGTCACTAAGTTACCCAACGTAGGCCTTTTTGTTTGTTTTGTTTTGAGACAGGCTCTAGCTCTGTAGCTCAGGCTGGTCTTGAACTCACTATGCAGCCCAGGCTGGCCTTAGACTCACCACAATCCTCCTGCCTCAACCTCCTGAGTTCTGGGATTACAGGTGTACGCCACCACACCCAGCTTATATGGTTGCTGGGGAATCAAACCCAGGGCCTTGTGCTTGCTAGGCAAGCACTGTAACCACTGTGCCATTCCTGCAGGCCCATGCAACTAAGCTTGAACTTGAGATTCTCCAGCCTCAACCTCCTAGAAGCTGGGATGACGGGCTGGAGCCGCAGGCAAGACTCCCTAGCCATTTTTGTTTTTTGTTCTGAGACAGGGTCTTGGTAAACTGCCCCTTGAACTTCCAGTGCTCCTGTCTCAACCTCTCATTCTCTGCCGGTTAGTCATACCTGCATCCAGGCTTGCTGGGAAAGGTGGTTTTGGGCAGCTCATTTCCTGGAACAGCAGTGGCTGCTGGGCAGTAGCCCATGGTGATGGTGCCAGTGGCTGGGATGCCTGTTCAGGGTTCAGAAGCCACGGCAGTAGGATCCTTACCAACAGACCAGTTCTGCAAGCTAATTTTGGCTGTTTTTCATTGTATAGCTCAGACCTTTCATTTAGCGTTTGAGCTACGTAACAACCTTTTAATAAATTCCTTTCTGCCTGTAACACTCCAGATTGGTTTTGGTCGTTCACAATTAGAGTCCTGGGCTAGACTGGGGCCGGGGCTCCCAGGTTGGCTGGCCTCGCAAGCGCAAGGCCTTGAGTTCCACCCTTCCGTACCACATAATAGCACAGTGTGGTGGTGCACGCCTGTAATCCCAGCACTGGGGAGGCTGAGGCAGGAGGATTGCTGTGAGTTCAAGGCCAGCCTGGGCTATAGAGCAAGACTGTCTCAAACAAAACGAAACAGAGAAGACAGGCAGTGCCACGAAGGCATCGACCCAGCTACAGGCCTGAATCTGTGCCTTGCAACAAGAAGGCGGACACGTCCCCAGGGCAGGAGCACTGGATATGAGTCTGGATACCTTTTGATTCACGCAGCGTTACTCATAGCTTAGGGGATTGTGATGATTATGGTTGCTTATCGATTTTTAAAAATTGATGTTTTGCTTAGACATTTCTTTGGAATGTAGATTTCTCAAGAGTTTCTTCCTTATTCCTTTTGGGTGGTCAGATTCCTCCAGGGGCCTTCATCAGTAAGAGACTGGAGGAGGAAAACTTTGAAGAGATCAAAATTCTTTAAGCCAGATCCCTGGCTAGAGCCAGAGTGTCTTTAAAGAACATCTCCCTTTCTGGTGCCATGGGGTGTAAACCGAGGCACCCAGGAATGCCGAGCCTGTCTACATGGCCAGGAATGTGCACAGGACACTTTAAAATGTCATTGTGCCAGGGAGACTTTTTTCAGGTGACTTTCCAGTCAGAAGATTTTACCTGTTTGTTTGTATTACTCTGTATCATTATCTTTACAAATACACTATCCATTCTATAACTTGAAAAAATATTGCCTGATTTGGGTATGGTGGCACATGCCTGTAACCCCAGCATTCAGGAGGCTGAGGCAGGAGGATAGCCTGTGTATTTGAGGCCAGCCTCAACTGCATAGCAAGTTCAGGACCAGCTGAGACTACAGAGGGTAACCTCATCTCAAAAACAAAACAAAACAAAGAAGTCATTGTGCCAGGTGTGGTGGTCTAGGCCTGTAATCCTAGTACTCTGCCTGAGGCAGCAAGATCACAATTTCAAGCCTAGACTGGACAACTTGTTAATTTAGTGAGACTTTTTTCCAAATTAAAAATGAAAAGTAGGCTGGGAACGTAACTTAGTGTGAAGGATGCGGGTTCAGTCTCCAGTATTGTCTAAAAAAACAAAAACAAAAACAAAAACAGGGCTTGCGGATGGAGCTGGGGCACAGCTTAGAGACTAGAGCACTTGTCCAGCAGCAGTTAAGGCTCTGGGTTGATTACTTAACACCACGTAAACATTAGCTAGGCAGGGTGGCACACAGCTGTAATCCCAGCACTCAGGAGGTGGAGGCAGGATTCTTATGTATCGGAGGCCAGCCTGGCCTCCACCGTGAGTTCAGGACCAGCCCGGACTACAGCAAGAGACCCTGTCTCAAAAAACAAAAGGGCAAGCCACATTTCTGGGTCCCCTTCTGACAAGAGGAAGCGTATCCCCGTTCTATCTCTCTCCCACATATTTTCCAGTAATTGCCTTCTCTACAAAAATAAATTTTAAAAAAAGTCACGGTAGTTGTATGTGGTGGTAGCTTGCAATCTCTGCACTCTGAGAGGCCCAGGCAGGAGGACTGCAAGGTCAAAACTCACCTGGGAGATTTAGTGAGACCCTGTCTCAAACTAAGCTGGGAGGGCTAGGGGCATAGTTCAGTTGCTAAAGTGCTTGCCTAGTGTGTACAAGGCCCTGGGTTCGATTTCCCCAGCACTACATTAAAAAAAAAATCAGCTGGGTGTGGCAGCACCTTCCTGTCATCTTAGCACTTGGGAGGCTGAGGCAGAAGGATTGCCCCGAATTCAAGATCAGCCTGAAACACAGAGCGAGACCCTGTGTGAAAAAAAATCAAAATAAGCTTGGATGTAGCTTGGTATGAAGGTCCTGGGTTAAACTCCCAGTATAACACAGAAAGAAGAAAGAAGGAAGGAAGGAGGGAAGGAAGGAAAGAAGGAGAGAGAGAAAGAAAGGAAAAAATGAGTTACTGTGCTCTGTGGGATTGTGTTGGGTCTGAGTCCTAATAAATAATTACGAATATATACACTGAGATCTTTGTGCTTTTGCTTATGTATCCTGGGTTTTTTGTTTGTTTTTTGTTTTTGAGACAGCTTCTTGCTGTCTTCCTCTGTAGCCCAGGCTGATCTTGAACTCGGACGATCCTCCTGTCTCAGCCTCACAGGTGCTGGGATGATAGATGTGTGCCACCACACACAGTTTATGTGGTGCTGGGGAACTGAACTCAGATCCTTTGGCTTGCTAGGCAAGTGCTCTAATCGCCGTACTATTTCTCCAACCCCTTTTCTTCCTTCCTTCCTTTCTTCTTTTTTTTTTGAAACAAGGTCTCCCTCTGTGGCCCAGGCTGATCCTGAACTCACCATGTAGCCCAGGCTGGCCTCAAACACGCAACGTCCTGCCTCAGCCTCCCAAGTACTGGGATGACAGCTGTGCACCGCCACACCTGGCTTCTTTTCTTTTTTTAAATCAGAAAACATTTTTATTTTACTGGGCTGTGGACATAGCTCAGTGGTTAAAGTGTTTGCCCAGCATGCACAAGGCCCGGGGTTTGATTCTCCTGCATCGCATAAAGATCAGCTGGGCTGACTGACACACTCATCAGCCCTCAGGAGGCTGAGGCAGGAGTATTGCCTGAGCTACAAGTGAGTTTGGGACCAGCCTTGGACAGAGCAAGAACTCCATTTCCAAAAGTGAATAGACTTCCAGGCAAGATGGTGGTTGAGAAAGAGTACTGCTTGATGGCTCGTGTGGGTTCATTCAAAAAGTGGAGATACAGTTAAAAAAAAAAAAAAAAAACAAAACTCCCTGCTTAGCTAAGCTAGGAGAGGGAGGGAAGCTCCCAGAAGTGAAAGGAGGCCACAGGAAGTTGAAAATTCCATAAGCACATCAGAAGCTGAAGAACATGCCAGCCTAGGAAGCTGCCCCAGGCTGCCTGGGAAGGCCACGAGCCAGCAGCTGCAGCCTGAGATAAGCTTGGATCCAGGACTGCAGGAACTGATGGCAGCTGGCAGCATCCCGGCCGTCCCAGAGCTAGGCAGACAAGCTCAGGAGAAGCAGTACCCGGCAGCCATACTAGGAGGTCATGTAGGCAGGAGCCATTTTGAAAACAGCCAGAGTCTAAACTTTTCAGGGTAAAAGAAGCCACAGAAGGACCACATGCCAGAAACTTTGGGGACACTCTTAATCAGTGACAAGGAAGGAGCTGGCACAAGAGACAGTTGCATGGGGGGCGAAAGGCCACTGACCTTCTGAATGGTTCTGGTAGTAGGGGGGGATGTCTCAGAGGGTGGAGAGCCCCACCCCCAGGGAAGAAAAACCAGGACAGATGGGAGAGCTTTGCAGAGGGAGTGGGTGTAAACAAGACTCCTTCCAGGGAACCAGACTCTTAGGTCCCTCCTTCTGCCTCCTCCCAGCACAGCACTAAATGGCCTTCCCAGTCCCCCCCCCCCCCCACGCCCTCACACACATTCAGAGATACCTCTTGGTGTGGCAACTAAAGTGAAGTCCCTCAGCAAGAGAATCATGGGAAGACAAGACACTGGGACACATGCAGAAATGCCTGACTCACCAGAAGCTGTTGTCATGGGCTCTGAAATAATGGAACACATAGCAACGGAAGTCAAAAAACGAGTAGACCAGTTGCTTTACGTGAACAATCAGTTCTAACAAGACATTCTTCTAGTTTTTATTCAATTTTGAGACACAATCTTGCTCTGTAGTCTAGGTTGGTCCTGAACGCTCTAGTTAGCTCAGGCTAGGTTTGAACTCATGGTAGTCTTTCTGCCTCAGCCTCCTGAGGGCCAGGATTACAGGCACCACCATACTCAGCCATAGGAGACATTCTTGAAGAAAGGCAAGTAATGATTATCAGGCTTATAGAGGAATATACTAAACAAATAATGGTCCTAGTGAAAACGAAACTTATTGAGCATATGGAAGACACAAATAACAAGCTGGCTAAGGTAAATAGGACAATACAAGATATGAAAGAACATTTTGATAGAGAAGTAGAAAATCTGAAAAGAAATTAGCTGAAGTGCAGGATATGAAAAGTCTTTTGAAAGAAGAAGTCGCCTCAAACATTATCAGGACAGAATTTCAGACCTTGAAGACAAGATTAGGGAAACTAATGCCATAATCAGGCATGATACCAAAATTAGAAGTAGCTGGATACAACAGCTGGTGGATGACTCAAAGAGAACCAACCTCAGAATTATGGGTGTGGGAGAAAGAGCGGGTATAAAGGACTTATTCACTGAAATATGGGAGAAAATTTTCTAAATCTAGGAAGAGGAATTAATATTCAGGTACAAGAAGCAAACACCAAATAATCTTGACCAGAAAAGAACCTCACTGCGATGTATTATAATCAAAATGTCAGAAATTCAATACAAAGAGAGAATATTAAAAGCAGTTCAAAAGCAGACATCGTTCTACCAAGGCAAGCCCATTCAAATTACTGCATATTTCTCAATACAAACCTTAAAGGCCTGGAATGCCTGGAAGAAAATCTTTAAAAGAAAGCAGGTGTCAACCCAGGTGGTTGTATCCAGTACAAAATTTTCATGGCCAAGATAAAGAAATTTGAGACCACCAGACCATCATTGCAGAAAATATTTGAAGGAATCTTATTCAGAGACAGAGAGAAAAGCAGCACTAAAAAAATACAGAAGAAAGAAAACATCGAAAAGGAAGTGTAATAAAGAAAGAGAGAGAGGTCGAGAAAAAAACCCTACCACCAACAGTAGAAAAATAGGACAATGACAAGATTCAGTAACAATCTTACAATAATTATCCTCAATGCTAATGGTCTTAACTCACCAATCAAAAGACCTACACTAGCAGCAGATCAAAAAACAAAACCTAACCATTTGTTGTCTGCAAGAGACATACCTCACTTACAAAGAAGCACACAGACTGAAGGTAAAGCAATAAAAAAAAAAAATACTACATGCTACCTGAGCCTGGAAACAGGCTCAGGAGTAGCTATGGTATTCTCAGACACTGCAGACTTCATATCAAACAAATCAGAAGAGGCAAAGTGGATCCTATATACTGGTAAAAGGAACAATCCAACAGGAAGAACTCACAACTATGCACATTTATGCACCCAATGTAGGTGCACCCAACTGTCACAAGCAGATCAACTAGACAAAAAACAATCAATAAAGAAACAGCTAAATAACACCACAGAACAAGTGGACCTGACAGACACCTACAGAGTATTCTATCCAACATCAACAGATTACACCTTTTTCTCAGCAGCACATGGGACTTTTTCCAAAATAGACCAAATCCTTGGACATGCGATATGCTTAAATAAATACAAAAGAATTGAAATGATCTGAAAATTAATATGGAAGCAGAAGAGACCCAGAAGCAGAATAGCCAAAATAATCCTAAGCAATAAAACAAAAGCAGGGGGCATCACAATACCAGATACCAAGTTATATTACAATCCAACAGTGATACAACCACATGGTATTGGCACAAAGATAGGCAGGTGCGTCAAGGAACAAAGCTAAAGGTGCAGAGACATTCCTGAGTACCTTAAGGGCCAAAACGTACGCTAGAGTGAAGATCGTACTGGGAAAATTTGGCTAGCCACATGCAGAAGAATGAAACTAGACCCGCATCTTTCACCATGCGTCAAAATCAATTCAAAATGGATCAAAGACTTACACATTAAAATGGAAACACTGAATTTGTTAGAAGAAAAAACAGGCTAAACTCTTTAAGACATAGGCATTGGCAAGGACTTTCTCAACAAAACAATCAAAGCACATGCGATAATGTCAAGAATCAACAAGTGGGCTTATATCAATTAAAAATTTCTGCACAGCAAAGGAAATAACCAACAGAGTGAAGAGGGAACTGACTTAGTGGGAAAAAAAATTGTTGCTAGCTATTGCTCTGACAAAAGACTATCATCAAGAATACACAAAGAACTGAAAAAAAAAACCCCTAGACCCTCCATAATAAAAGATTCAGTCATTAAATGGCCAATTGAAATGAATTGACAGTTCTCAGAGAAAGAATTCATACGGCCAATAAATACACGAAACCTGGTACTGAGATCACAATAACAAATGCTAGCAAAGTTGTGGCAAAAAGGAACCCTCCTATATTGCTGGTGGGATGGGAAAATGGTATAACCACTACGCCTATGTCCTTATATTTCCTGTTACATCAGCAGTCTAGGAGGCTGAGGCAGGAGGATTCCAAGTTTGGGCCCAGCCTGGGCAGCTTAGTAATTTAGGGAGACTTTCTTTTAAAAAAAAAAGTTTTGTTTTGTTTTTTTTTTTAATGAACTGGGAGGGGTTGGAGGAATAGCACAGTGGAGAGTGCCTGCCTAGCAAGCATAAGGCCGAGTTCGATTCCCCAGCACCACATAAACTGGGCGTGGTGTGGCATACCCATAATCCCAGTACATGAGAGGCTTAGACAGGAGGATTGTCTTGAGTCCAAGGCTAGCCTGGGCTAGTGAGTTCAGGACCAGCTTAGACTACAGAGAGAGAGAGAGAGACCCTCTCTCTAAGTATACAAATAAGTAAATAAATAAATAGAAAGAAAAACGAATTGGGAGTGTATCTCAGTTCTCAGTGCTAAGGCATGATGTTCAATTCCTAGTACACCAAAAATAATAATAAGCCAATAAATCTGGCAGAACTCCAAGGGCCTGGGCAAATGGTAAAATTTTTAGGACTGACCTGTGCAATGGTCATATGAGACACCCCCCCCCCACACACACACACACAAGTTACTAACGACAAGCTGCTGTTGCTCCCATCTCCCAATCAACAAGAAGCCCAGCATGTCATGTTGGTGTGTTTGGATTTGTGGGAACAAGCCATCCCATCTGGGAATTTTGCTAACTTCTGTCTGTAATGCTACCTGAAAGGAAGCTGGATTTAAAAGGAGACTGGAACGAAAACAGACCATGTGTGATTTACAAAAAGCAGTATCTTGAGCTGGAGGAACAGCATAGCAGTGAAAGCCCTTGCCTAGCGAGCACAAGGCCCTGAGTTCGATTCCCCAGCACCACATAAACTGAGTACGGCGGCGCACACCTGTATTCCCAGCACTCAGGAGGCTGAAGGAGGAGGATTGCTGTAAATTCAAGGCCAACCTGGGCTCCCATAGTGAGTTCAGAACAAACTTGGAATACAAAACCCAAAAAACAAACAAAATCCAAACAGTAATATGTCTCAACGTGGCTGCATCTACGTGACTCCCTTAGCTACGACTACTTAGCTGTGATTTCAGAGGGGTCCACCGCCGGCTCCTTTGAGATCGCGGTTTATGGGGAAAGCCCGTGAGCGCCCCCCAGAGGCAGCCACTGGGGGTTTTGGATGAGAACATTTCCGGATGCTTAGGCTCTGTACCCATCACTTAAGAGACAATTACCAGCTTGTTACTGGAAATTCATTGAGGCTGACTCAATGACTGAGAGACATGAACCAATCATGAAAACTTTATACATCTGACACAGGACAGGGCCCAGGAGAGTGGGAGTGTGGAGAACTTCCTGTGTATCTATGTGTGGGTGTGGTGCTGAGCAGGAGGCAGCAGGCCTATAGGCAGAGATGAGCCCCCCTCAATCTCACGGAGAATTTACTGGGATGCAAGGTGACCTCCGGCTGTAACGCGGCTGCCCGCAGCAACTTGCAGCGGACCATTCCCTACAACCATTTATGGTTAAAGCATAATAAATAGCAACAAGATGTAACAATGGAAGGCCTTCCGGGCCGAGGGGCTCAGCTTCGTGAAAACCACCCACATCACACGCTCATTCTCCAACTTTCTGAGACACAAGCCAGGTATCAGCACTACAGTAACAGTGCCGAGAATTGAACCCAGGGCCTTTGCACTGAGTCACATCTGCAAATTGTTTTTTCTTTTTTTCTGTTTTTGAGAGGAGATCTCGCTAAGTTGCTAAGTTGCCCAGGGTGGGCTTGAACTTGCCATCCTCCTGTCTCAACCCTGTTTTCTACTCCCCAGCAGCACATAAAATGGGTGTGATAGCATACACCTGTAATCCCAGCTCTCAGGAGGCTGAGGCAGGAGGATTGGTGTGAGTTGGAGGCCTGTCTAGGCTATACAGTGAGTTCAGGACCCATCTGGACTACAGAGCGAGGAAATAAGATCCGGTTTCAAAAAAATAAAATAAGGAGCTGGAAGGATGGCACAGTGGTTGCCTAGCAACCGCAAGTCCATAAATTCAATTCCCCAGCACCACATAAAGCTGGGTGTGGTGGTACACGCTTGTAATTCCAGCACTCAGGAGGCTGAGACAGGAGGATTGCTGTGAGTCCAAGGCCAGCCTGGACTACATTGTGAGTTCAGGACCAGGCTGAGCTGCAGAGCCAGATGTGTCTCTAAACAAACAAACAAACGAATAAATAAAATTTGTGAGTTTGTAACTAAGTTTGGCAAGAACAATCTTATTTATTCCTAAAATTACTACTAGAGAGGACAGCTACTGCTATGCGGTGAATAAGGTGACCTGCAGGACAGCGAATGTTACAGAAAAGAGATTAGGTAAGTGAAGCACAGGAGACAGTCTGCTGACAACCCTGACCCTGACCCTGACCCTGACCCTGACCCTGACCCTGACCCTGACCCTGACCCTGACGGGAACTGCGAGTCGGCAGGAGGGGTTATGGTGTGCAGCCTTTTCCAAATCTACTCAACCAAGAAACTTTCTTACCTTTCCTTCTCTTTCTTTCTTTCTTTCTTTCTTTCTTTCTTTCTTTCTTTCTTTGAAATAGAGTCTTGCTCTATAGTCATAGCAAGATTGGTCATCCTGAACTCACTGTGTAGCCCAGGCTGGCCTTGAACTCATGGCAATCCTCCTGCCTCAGCCTCCTGAGTGCTGGGACCATAGGTGTGTGCCATGACTCCCAGCTTATAAACATTTTTTTTATCATTAAATATTTTGTGAAATGGGGCTGAGAATATAGATCAGTGGTTAAAGCACTTGTCTAGCAAACACAAGATCCTAAATTTCATTCCCTGGCACCACATAGGTGTAGTGGCACAGGCCTGTAATCCCAGCACTTGGAAGGCTGAGGCAGGAGCGTTGCTGTGAGCTCGAGGCCAACCTGGACTACATAGTGGGTTCAGGAGCAGCTTGAACTGCAGAATGAGTCTCTGTCTCAAAAAAAAATTTTTTTTGTGAAAAGCATGCATTTATCCAATCATACTGTACCCATAAATATGTACAATGATTTTTGGATAAAAAATTTAAAAGGAGCTGGGGTGTAGCTGGGCAGTCAGAGCATTTGCTTAGCAAGTGAAAGGCCCTGAGTTTGAGTCCCCAGCATTACATAAGCTGGGCATGGTGGTGCATACGTGTAATCCTAGCACTTGGGAGGCTGAGGCAGGAGGATTGTCATATATTCAAGGCTAGCCTGGGCTCTGTAGTAAGTTCAGGACCAGGCTGAATTACAGAGTGAGACTCTGTCTCAAAAAAAAAAAAAAACACCCTAAAAACTAATAAAGAAAAACCACTACGAATGGGTAAATATTGATACATGACACTTTTTTTTAGTTTTGGGGATTATGAACTGAAAATTAATATTTAAGTATGAAAACCTCTTTCAAATTGATAACCTAGAAAAAATAACCCAATAAAAAGTGGGCAAAAGTCACGAAGAAACAACTCAAAAAGGTGCAAGTCTTACCTGGATGCTATTTGAAGAGACAGCAGACTCAGACATGAGAAGATTGCAACGTACCCTGACATACTACTGTATATACATCAGACTTGCAGATATTAATCTTTTTTGGGGGGACAGGGTCTCACTCTCTGTAGTCCAGGCTGATCTCAAGCTCACTGTGTAGTCTACTCCTGCCTCAACCTCCCTAGTGCTGAGATTACAGGCATACACCACCACACCCCGCTTATATGGTGCTGGGGAATCCAACTCGGAGTCTTGCGCTTGCTAGGCAAGAGCTCTAACCACCGTGCTATTCCTCCAACCCCAAACCTGCAGATATTAATAACATCAGTAGTCCCTGTTACTGCAAGGGGGTGGAGAAAAAGGGACTTCACTTGTTGCTAATTTAAATGTAAATTGTTCAACTCTTTTTGGACTGCAAACTGACAGAATCTTTTATTTTGTTTTGTTTATTCATTTTTTGAGACAGGGTCTCCCTCTGTACTCCAGGCTGATCCTGAACTCACTTTGTAGCCCAAACTGGCCTTGAACTCACAGCAATCCTTTTGCCTCAGCCTCTTGAGTGCCAAGATTACAGATGTGGGCCACCATGCCTATTTTACTGACAGGATCATTTAAAATCAGATCCACATATTTTGTCATCTAACTCCTGAGAAATCTGTCCTATAGAGATAAAATCACCTGGGCACAATAGTGCATGCCTATAATCTAGCACTTTGAGAAGCTGAGGCAGGAGAATTGCAGGCTTGAGCACTGCTTGGGCATTAGGGACTTGACTTAGTGAGACCCTGTCTCAAAAAATCAAAAAAGGGGCTGGAGACCCTGTTTCAGGGCTGGGATATGGCTCAGTGAGAAGGCCCAGGATTCAATCTCTAGTACATAAAAAAGTTTATGTATAATAAGTGACTTAAAATATATATGATTAGTGCTGGGGAATGGCTCAGCAGTTAAAGCCCTTGCCTAATAAGTACAAATTCAATTCTCCAGCACCACAAAAGCCGGGCGTGGTGGCACATGCCTGTAATCCCGGCACCAGGGAGGCTGAGGCAGGAGGATTGCTGTGAGTTCAAGGCAAGCCTGGGCTCCATAGTGAGTTCAGGACCAGCTACAGAGTGAGACCCTGTCTCAAAGAAAACATATATATATATATATATATATATATATATATATATATATATATATATGATTAAAACCAAACAGGAGAGTAGACTATTACCTTGATAAGGCTTTAGGATCCTCCTGAGGAATGATAAGATTGAGTACACTCTTTTTTAATTCTGTATTTGGAATTGATCCCAGATCCTCAACACAGTGCTACATCCCCATATTTGTTATTTTGAGATAGGGCTGGCTAAGTTCCAAGTTGCCCAAGGTGGGCATGAACTTGTGATCCACCTGTCTAAGCTTCTCAGAGTGCTGGGATGACAGAGGAGTGTCACCATGATACCTGGCTGAGATTTGGCATTTTTGTACATTGTTAGGGTTTAGATGTAAACTGTCCCCCCCCCCCCCCCCCCCCCAATCTCAAGTGTTTGGAAGGTGATTGGATCACGGGTGTACCATATACATCAGTGAATTTATCTGTTGGTGAGTTTGGTAATTAAATGTCCTATTAAGACTGGGCCTGGGGAGGGAAGAATGGGATGGTGGTTAAAGCACTTGCCCTGCAAGTGCAAGGCCCTAAGTTTGACTCCCCAGCATCACATAAGCCAGGCATGGTGGTGCATGCCTGTAATCCCAGCAATGAGGAGGTTGAGGCAGGAGGATTGCCATGAGTTCAAGGCTAACCTGAGCCACACAGTAAGTTGAGGAGCAGCATGGGTACAGTGCAAGTCCTTGTCTCAAAAACAAAAACAAAAACAAAACAAAACAAAAAGACTGGGCTTGGTGGCTGCAAACCTGTAATCTTTGCATTCTGGGAGGCTGAGGCAGGAGGATCCCAAGTTCTAGCCCAGCTTGGGAAGTTGAGTAGTTTAGGACATTCTGTCCCAAAATTAAAAGTAAAACAAAGCAAAAACAAGCAAACAAGAAACATGCACTGTGGGTTACCAGTGTGTGCCACTATGCCTAGTGGTACTTGGTTTTCTATGAACTATTAATATATCACACTTCAAAAACAAATTTTTTTTAAAAAACCATTGTGTCTTTGAATTATATATGTATGTGTAATGCTAAAACCTTCAAAGGGAAGCTAAGTTATTATGATACTTAGATTTTCAGTTCATTTGACGCTTTAATTAGAAAGCTCCTTGTTGGAGAAGTACGCTTCAGGGAACTGGAAGAATACAGAGAGAAGTAACTAGAGCGGCCTGCTGGTTTGAACCACTTCCTATTGAGAACCCTGACACACTGGGGCCTTGGTGCACGCCCACACTGTCACCCTGTGCGCTCCCAAGGACTCACCAACCATTATGGATAGGTCTGGATTCAGACAAGGAGCCACAGGACACGCCCAGCCAGCACCTGCACCTGCCCCTGCACCTGCCTGGAGGAGGCGGGAACGTCAGGATTGCAGCCTTTCTAGGCTTCCCACTTTGAAAGCTCAACGAATAGTTATGGCCTCAGACTTAATGTCAGAGGTGGGACGCCGGTGCATGCGTGCAGAGATGAGCTAGAGAAGGCTGCGCTCACAGGTGAGGAGCTTGAGATCTTGGAGCCTCTCCTTTGATAGGGGACCTGAGAGTCACGGGTAACGTTTAGTACCTGGTGGCGGGTGTCATGCCGGGAGGGAGAGCTCACTGTGCGCCTCCACACGGAGCTCTGCGGTTCCCAGGCTTCCTGCTTGCTTTTAGCTGCAACCACCAGAAGGGACCGAGCAGGGTCTTTCCGCCCTTGTCGGAAGTGTTGGGGAAAAGAAAGCTGACCCGCTCAGCCTAGGTCCAGTTTTCTTTTTCCTCAGTTCAATGCTGGGACGGATGCTGTCGACAGAGTGCACACGTGGCAGCTGCAGTCCCGGGGGATGGCGCGGACAGAGGCAGCTCTCCAGGAAGGGGCAACCTGGAGAGCCTCTTAACCTGTGTCTGTCCTACCACTGTCCCCAGGGCTGTGCCTGGTGATCAGAACAGCTGGAGGAGGGAAGGAAAAGCCACAAAACCACCTGTACAAAAAATTTTTTTGAGTCAGGGTCTCATTCTGTGTAGTTCAGAATGGTTCTGAGCTCATTGGGTAGTCAAGGCTAGCTTTGAATTCATCGCAATCCCCCTGCCTCAGCCTCCAAGTGCTGGGACCTTTTTCCTGAAATCACACAGCCGAGGAAGCCAAGTCCCAAGAGGAAGTAGCTTGCTGAGCATGAAATCCTGAGACAAGAAGTTGGTTGGAGGATAAGAATGATAGCTAGTCGCGTCTGTGAGCCAGGGAGTCTGATTACTCCGATGGGGCGCAGCCACCCTTCCCAGCATGGCTCTGGGTCCAAGCGGCGCTGGTGGTGTTTCCTGATGCTCTGTGCACTTCCTTGCCGCTGGTGGCCCTTCTGAGCCCCACCATGCCTAGCTTATGTGGTGCTGGGAACTGAAACCAGGCCCTGCTGCTTTATTTTCCCCTCGCTCCCCTGCTAGGCAAGGACCTTAACAGCTAGACAAGCAATCCCAGACTACCATATGTAGAAATTTCAAAGGAGCGTGCATGTCTGTAATTCCAGCATACTGGGAGGCTGAGACAGGAGGATTGCTGAGAGTTAGAGGTCAGCCTGGGCTAACAGTGAGTTCAGAACCAGCCTGGGCTACACAGTCAGACCCCGTCTCTAATAAATAAATAAATAACCATCAGATATAGGTCAAGTGAAGGCTCTGGGCTCAATCTTCAGTACTGAAAAATAAAAAAAAAAAGAAAGGAAAAAGAAAAGTAAGCAAGATCAAAGGCACATTTGAAATGAAACTCTTCCTGGCCTCCCTGTGTTAGTGGGACAGACAGGGACGGTGACATAGTCATTGCAAAGGAGAAGAGTGGTTCAGTATTTCCACGGAGCCATGATTTTGTCGAGCTCTCCCTAGTCCAGAACTGACGGAATTTCATTTGTTCATTTTTGCAGCGCTGGGGATCGAACCTAGGGCTTTTGCAGTGAGCTACATTCTCCAGCTGTTTTTTGTTTGTTTGTTTGTTTTGTTCAGTTTTGTTTTGAGACAAGGTCTTGCTAGGCTGCCAAATTGCCTCGGCTGGGCTCAAACTTGTGATCTTCCTGCCTCAGCCTCTTAGAATGTTGGGATTACAGGCCTGCACCCCCCGGCCCGGCTTCAACCTCTGAATTTAGCAAGCTTAACAACATGAACTTGTCAGCGTTTCAGAACAAGTGTGAATCGTAAGTTTTGATTCACATTAAGGTTTATAGGAAACTGCTGAGCAGATCCTAAGTGAAAATTTATTAGTTTACAAATATTTAACAGCGTATCAGCCTTTCCCAGATCTGTTTTGCAAACACCTTTTTGAATCCAAACTCAATGCCAAGTCCTGTTCCGATGTCTGCGGAGGGAGAGAGAGACAGACACAGGTTTCGCTCTCTCTCTGCGCCTGCACGGGCAGACACCTTTTCCTGAAATCACACAGCTGAGGAAGCCAAGTCCCAAGTAGGAAGCAGCTTGCTGAGCACGAAATCCTGAGAAGGGAAGTTGGTCGGAGGATAAGAATAGTAGCTAGTCGGGTGTCTGTGAGCCAGGGAATCTGGGTGCTCATAGCGATGGGGCGCAGCCATCTTCCCAGCATGGCTCTGGGACCAAGAGGCGCTGGCGGTGTTTCCCGACACTCTGTGCACTTCCTTGCCGCTGGTGGCCCTTCTGAGCAGGCCTTTTCTCCTTCCGCGCGCGCGCGCGCATGTGTGTGTGTGTGTGTGTGTGTGTGCGCGCGCGCATGTGCATGCATTGTGAGAGTGTGTATACATAGACACTGCTCATGCAACAGCTCTGCCTTCAACTCTAGGAAGTTGAGTGATTGGTGGTCATCGAACTTGAGTCTCAGTCACGTCACTGGTCTTACAGGTTCCTCAGGACATGTCCTTGACTCCCCAGCTTCACCCACTTTGCTTCTTGGGTGCTCCTCGCTCTGTCCACCTTGTCAGTCTGTGCCACTCCAGCTACGCTCTTAGCATCTGCCTGTGAGCCTTTGTGAGGGCATTGGTCGCTTTTCTCCCTGTAAAATTTCCAGCTGCTTGTCTTGAATGCTCCAGATATTTCCCAGGCTCCCCTTGAAGCTGATTCCTCTGTCCCCTATCTCCTTTTGTGCCAGCGGAGTCTGCCCCTGCTTGGTCCCTATGGTCGACAGTGTCCTCGGTTCTAGGCTCTGGGCTCTCTCTTACTTTTCCTTGCTCTGCACGTATCCCTGGTATTTCTTGTTTGTTTGTTTTTGAGGCAGGATCTCTCTCTGTAGTCCAGGCTAGTCCTGAACTCACCGTGGAGCCTGGGCTGGCCTCAAACTCACAGCCATCTCCTGCCTCAGCCTCTAAGTGCTAGAATTACAGTTGTGCACCACTATACCTGGCCTATGTGGTGCTGGGGAATCCAGCCCAGGGCCTTGCATTTGTGAGACAAGCGCCCAAAGTGCTGAGCTATGCCTCAGTCCTGCACACCCTCTGTTTATTTCCAGAGCTCTCTGCTAGATCTTGGATACTTTCTCAGATTTTCTCCCTGAGTGACCTGATTCACTCACAGGGTTTTGGTTGCCTGTTCTCTCTCTCTCTCTCTCTCTCTCTCTCTCTCTCTCTCTCTCTCTCTCTCTGTTTTTCCTTTTCTTTTATTCTTTCTTTCTTTCTAATGGGATGGAACCCAGGGCTTTCGCACTGAGCTACATCTTCAGCCCCTTTAAAAATTCTTTTGATTTCAAAAGAGTCTCTTCATGTTGCCTGGGCTGGACCCAGACTTGCAGTCCTCCTGCCTCTCAGCCTCCCAGAGTGCTGGGAGGATCACAGATCCGCACCACCATGCCAGTGTGGCTGTCATTTCTTTATTATTATTATTACTTCAATTTTCGACTTTTTAGTTGAGAATGGCTGCCCCTAGAAGTCCCCCATAGAGCTCTGTCCTAGCGTTGCTCGCTCTCCGGCCCTGCCCACTGCTGCCACGTTCTGTGCGTGGGGCAACAGCCCTGGCATGAGATCTACGGGCTCCTGTGCCCTCTGGCTTCTGGCTGAATTCAGCCAGTAAGAGGACCTGGGAGAGGAAGGTGGGATGAGAAAGTGAGGAGGAAGCGTTGGCGTGTTTCCTCCTGTCCTCTATTCTCCAGCAGTCCAGCAGTGGCTGCTCCCCCTGCACGGCCGTTCCTAGGGGCCTTGTCCACAGCTCCAGCCCGCACAGGGCTCGGCCTAGGCCAGGCTTCCGGGTCCCATCAGGCCCGATGCTAAGGCCCATCCCCCTGCTGCTAGGCCCTGGGTATTCAGCATCTCTTAATGACTTCCTTTACCCTTACCAGGTCTCTAAAAATAGTCCATTCCTTGAAGTTTCTTCCATGCTGTCTGAGTCTGGTGGCACAGGTCTGTAATCCCAGCACTCAGAGAGGCTGAGGCAGGAGGATATCAAGTTGAAGCCCACTCTGGGCAACTTAGCAACTTAGATACCTTGTCTCAAAAATCAAAATGGGGAGCTGGGCATGGTGGCGCACCCCTGTAATCCCAGCACTTGGGAGGCTGAGGCAGGAAGATTGCCACGAGTCCAAGGCCAGCCTGGGCTCCATAGTGAGTTCAGGACCAGCCTGGGCTACAGACTGAGACCCTATCTCAAAAATAAAAATAAAAAAATAAAATAGGCTGGGGGATATAGCTCAGCGTGAAGGCCCAGGCCCAATCCCTGTACCAGGAAAAAAAAAATCCACCTTTTTGGGGCTGGAGGAATGACACAGAGGTTAAAGTGCTTGCCTTGCAAGCACAAGGCCCTGAGTTCAACTCCCCAGCACCATATAAAGCTGGGTGTGGTAATGCATGCTTGTAATCCCAGCATCTGAAGGGAGGCTGAGACAGGTGAATTGTCCTGTGTTCAAGGCCATCCTGAGGTACACCAGTGAGTTCAGGCCCAGCCTGGGCTATAGAGTGAGATCCTGTCTCAGAAAAAAAAAAAAAAAAAAAAAGAAAAAGAAAATGAAAAACACCTCCACTTTTTTTTCCTTCCATTCTAGCCAAATGGAACCTTCTCCTTCCTGCTGGGTCCCTGACGCTTAAGTGATCTCTCTTTCGGGAGTATCTAAAAATTGCCTTCTGGACATCTCCACTAAATCCCACCTCAACAGAGCAGAATTCATTTTCCTCCAAATTATGCTTTTGTCTTGACATCCCTGTTTTGGTTGTGAGCATCACTAGAAACCTGGGACTCACCCTAGACTCCTCCCTCATTCCTGAGGCCCATCAGGGGTCCGTGCCTTCCTCTCCTCTCCCTGCTAGGGCCCGGGGTTAGGATCCCTTATTACTGCCCTATCTCTTAGAGCACAGGAGTCCCACCTCCTGCCTCGGGCTTTCCAAAACCTTTGGCGTTGCTGGCCCAGCCCCGTTATCCACCTGGTGTGCAGTGCGAGGCTGGTGTAGCCAGCAGGAGGGGGCTTGTGTAGTGGGTTGAGGCCCTGGATTTGATTCCCAGCCCCGGCCCCTTCCAACGCATACACACACATGCACACACAGACAATCCAAGAGAATGTGTATTTTTGTGGTTCAAATCTCTCTGCAACTGTCCAGTGCCTATGGCATGAAATCCGAGTTCCTTAGCAGGACACACATGGTCCTTCTTGGCCTGTCGGTTCTCCCTCCATTCTGAACAGCTAGTTGTTCATGCCGAACGTCACCTCTTCTAAGCACTTACCCAGAATCCTCCCACCCAGGGGTGCCCTCCCTGGCTCCACTGCCTGACCCTGGGGCAGGCGTTGGCTGTCATTTCTCATTGTCTGTCCCAGGTTGTAGGAGGACACGGCCCAGGTTAACCCATCTCTTCATTCCCAGCTCCTGGCAAGAGGCAAATCATCAATGAATGACGTGGCCTAGGGACACAGCCCTGTAATCCTAATCCTAATCCTGGGAGGCTGAGACAGGAGAATTCCGTGTTTGAGCCACTTTAGTGACTTGGTGAGATCTCGCCTCAAAATTAAAAATCAAAAATGGACTGGAGATGCAGCCCAGGGTGCAGGCCCCGAGGTCCATCCTCCGTGTCATGCCCACGTCACACACACACACACACACACACACACACACACACACACACACACACACACACATTGAACAATCAGAAGCATCAAACTGATTTCACTAGGGACCAAGGCCCAAGCAATACGGTGGACAGAGGCTCAGGGGGCTCCTGACTCGGCCTCTGCCGGGATCACTAGGACAGCCAAGCTAGTTT
Organism: Ctenodactylus gundi; assembly: GCA_004027205.1. NCBI lineage: Eukaryota > Metazoa > Chordata > Mammalia > Rodentia > Ctenodactylidae > Ctenodactylus > Ctenodactylus gundi. Next base: position 115,236 of record PVKB01003802.1, read on the forward strand.
CACACTGGCTGGCAGTCCAGTGCAGAGTGACCTTTGGGCCTTTCCCACAGAGCTGAGTCTGGTGAAAGGCGGGGGTCCCGCTGTGAGCAGGCGGGTAGGGCTCAGAGGGGCCCGGAGTGCCACGCAGATGGGCCAGGGCGCCGTCCCGGGCTCCCTGGCACAGACCCAGGCAGGCGGGGCGGCCCGACTCATTCATCCAGAGCCAGCCCCAAAGACTGGCGGGCGCGCCAGCCCGGCCCAGACCCGGCCACGGGCTGGGAGGGGATTTCCTCGGGCTCCCTCCCCTGGGCCTGGTCGGGTCGGTTGGAAACCTGTCGGGACGAATTTAGCTCAGGGAGGGACAGAGAGCGCCTGGAAGGGCGGGAGCTTCGTTGGCCCTGGTCGCCTGAGCACCTGGAACACGCGGACCGCCTGTGCTTCCCGGGACGCCCCTGCCCCCGCCTCCCGAGGTAAGGGGGGGTGGCAAGTGGCGGGAGTCGGCGGTCTGAAAGGCGGTGGCCCAGGAAGAGCCTGGGTTTTGCACTAAAGCCAGGGGGCTGGGGTGGGAGGGGGGCAGGCAGTCTGGCTGCTCCTTAGCTCCCTCCTCTCCCTTCTGGAGTAACCTGGAGTGGCCGCATTGGGTCCTGGGACTTTTATTTTAAAAGTCGCAGCTTGTGAGGCCAGGTGACAGGCAGCCTGTCTTCCGAGGAAGTGGCCGAGGAAGAGGCCAGGTAATCCGATCTGCCTTCCCTGCCCCATCCAGCCAGTGGCTTTCCCTCCACCACACTCTCCCCCGCACCCCGCGAGCCCAGATTTTTTTCAGGGGGAAGCGCTGGGGTCAAACTCAGACCTTGCTTGCTCTGCCTCTCCTGGTGCGGGCCTCTGGGAGATTTCACCCACTCACTCATTCATGATTGCTCATTTATTGACTCGGGCTGAACCTGTGCCTGGGTTTTCTACGGGGAGGAGTGCACTGTTTGCACTTCCTGGGAATAAGAAAGTGAGCAGGAGGCAGCCCGGCACGGTAGCGAATTATTTTAGAGTCGCGCAAAAACTTGGGCTTTCCTTCCTGAGCCTCAGTTTTGTGATCCGTAAGTTGTTACTTTTGTGAAGATGTTGGAAACAAGGCATGTCTAGCACCCCGCCGGTGGGCTGTCCCGCGTGGGGTGGCCCTGGATACACATCTGTGGGCTCTTCTTTAACCCCCTTCCCGCCACGCCCCTCCTAAGCAGCACCTCCCTGGCATCAGGCTTGTAAAAACAAGTAAGACAACCCCTGGCCTCTAAGGCACCTAGGCGGACTTGTAAACACAGCCCTGGGCGGGATGGGAGGCGGAGAACGGGGAGGCAGGTGAGCCGGCTTGGAAATGGGGCTGGAGAGAGGAGACCCCTGCTTCTGGTTAGGGGTGGCCATGCCAGCAAGTGACCCGGATTGCCTAAAACCAGCTCTGCCTGCCCTTGAGGCCGAGGCTTTTAAATGCATTATCTCATTAAATCATAACCCTGTCATGAAGATTATTTCCACTTTACCTATGAAGAGACAGGTTAAGAGAGTCACCTAAGGTCACATGGTTAAGAAGTAATGGATCTAGAATTCAAAACGTGGGGATCAGACACTAAGCTCCAGCTCCAGCGTGGGAGACGGTGGTGTCACGCCTGCTGGCCAAGTGCTCTCCGGCTCTGCTATATCCCCTGGCCTTTTTAGTTTCTGTTTTGAGACAAGGTCTCTCTGAAATTTCCCCATCTGGCCTTAAACCTGGGATCCTCTAGTTCCCTCCCCACCCCCCAGCTGCTGGGTGGTAGGAATGTGGCTCCCAGCCTGGCAGATCGGAGGGTTCTCTGCTTGCTAACCTGTAGCTCCACAGTCTTTCTTTGCCCCTTTCTTCCTTCCTTTCTTTTTCTTCATCGTGTTCTTGCTTCCCTTAGCCTTGATGGTGCTGAGATGGAACCCAGGGCCTTCACCACACTGCATTCCCGGCCCACTTTTTTTGATTTTGATTTTGAGACAGGGTCTCACTAAGTCATTAAGTTGTCCAGGCTGGGCTTGAACTGGGAATCATCCTGCCTCAGCCTCCCAGAAGGCTGGAATTACAGGCCTGTGCAGCAGGCCCAGCCCCCGCCCCCATATGTGCTCTCATGTAAGATGGATGGATATGGCACTGTAGGTGGGTTACCGGTCGTGGAGAATAGGCCAGTAGTCTTGGAACAGGTAGTTTTGCAGAAATCAGATTCCACTTTTTCAACCTCAAAGGGAAGTCACACCAGAAGGATAACTGGAGAATGCTGTGTTCTGAGAGAGAACAAGTGTGAGAGATTAATCTGTAAGATAAACGGGAAGGAGCCCTGCTTTTCCACAGACTCATAGTACTTATTTCACTTAAAAATTCTTATTGGGGGCTGAAGGAAGAACTCAGCTGTTAGAGCACTTGCCTAGCAATTGCAAGGCCCTGAGTTCAATTTCCTAGCACCACATAAGCCAGGCATGGTGGCACACACCTCTAATCCCAGCATCCGGCAGGCTGAGGAGGGAGGATTGCCATGAGTTCAAGGCCAGCCTGGGAAGCATAGTGAGTTCAGGACCAGCCCGGGTTACAGAGCAGCGAGAATTTGTCTCAGAAAAACAAGTAATCAAACAAAAACAAAAACCAAACAAAAATGCTTCTCAGATGCTCATAATGACATTACTCTAGAGACTTTATAGGAAGTAAATTAACTCAATACCAAACTTAATACGGAAAGTAAAGCTAATTTCGTACCCAATCTATGAAGTTTCCACTTAGTACCCCTCTTTAGCAGATGACGTTCTTGAGGTTCCGAGAGGTTCAGTGAGGTGCTCAAGGTTATAGAGTTCTTCACTGAAGAAATCAAGATTTGAACTGAAGCAACTGAATTTCTCTAGACCTATTAATAGAGTCTGTGCTTTTCATCAGGACCCTTCCATTAACCTTAAATTTTTTCTCTCTTCACCTAGAGACTGTAAAATTAGAAATGCGATGAGCCAGTTGTCATGGGAATGCAAATTAACACACTTATAAAACTTTTTTTTAAAAAATGCAGGTGGATTTTCTTATAGTTAGAAAATCCATCTAATTTGGCTGATTGGTTTGACAGTAAGGATTGGCTCTGCCAGTTGGATTATATGGTAGACGTTTTCTGTAAACTGAACAAGCTAAAACTGTAGCTCCAAGGCTTAGATGAAAATATATTTAAAGTGTGTCTCTAACAAAGACTATGCCAGAAAACTTGGTATTGGAACGGAATTTAATTGTGAAAAATCATGTAGTTGTTAATTTCAAAATATGTGGGAGGAGCTGGGCTTGCAACTCAGAAGAGAATTCTTGCTTACCATCCACAAGGCCCTGGGGTTGATCCCCAGAACCAAAAATATAGTATTGTATTTCGGGTTACAGATGGAATAGAGAATGAACATGTCTGGGCTGGGGACAGAGCATAGCCGTTAGATCGCTTGCCTAGCAAGTGCAAGGCCCTTAGTTTGATTCCGCAGTACCACATTAGCCGGGCATGGTGGCACACCCCCATAATCTCAGCACTCAAGAGGCTGAGGCAGGAGGTTTGACATGAGTTTGAGGCCATCCCAGGCTACATATTGGGTTCAGAACCAGCCTGGGCTACAGAGCAAGACCCTGTCTCAAGAGAAAAAGAAAAGAAACATTTCTGACTTTTTTGGAGTTAGTGAAAGACACCAAATAAGCTAGATATTTTTAGATATAAGTGCTAGGAACCAATAAACAGGAAATTGTGCTGGAGCACACGGGGGTGGAGGAAGGTGAGGTCAAGCGAGACTTCTCAAGAGGTGCTATTTGTCATTAAGGAGCCAGCCTTGTGTCTGTGTGTTGGAGTGGGAGAGAGGGGAGAAAGGGCCAGGGAGAGGAACAGCAAGTGCAGAGACCCTGAGGCAGAAGAAGAGAGCTGGATGTATTCTGGGCGAAAGGGTAGTAGAAACTGAATTTTATAAAGAAAGCAGGAGCTTAGTCATGCAAGACTGCATCAGCCACAGTATTTATTTATCCTGAAGATGATGGGAGATGTTGATGGTGCCCTCCCACCCCAGCCCTGCCATCCTGGAGATGGAACCCTGGGACCTAGTGCTACTGGCAAGTGCTCTTCCACTCAGCTACAGCCCCATCAAAGGCTTTTAAGCAGAGTTGATACAGTCTGGATTTGTTCTGGAAAGCAAGCAGGTGTAGAAACGGAGGTGGAGGTGAATCAGGTAGGCTGTTTCGAGAGACCTCTGTCATCTACTCTGTGGAGAGTAGACGACAAAGGTCAATGTTAATGAGATGTGGTGGTGTATGTGGAGTCCCAGCACTTGGGAGGCTGAAGCAGGAGAATCTCTAGAGCTCGGGCTAGGCAGCATAGAGAGACCCCATCTCAAAACAAAACAGAGCAAGCAACCAAATAACAAAGCGTTCATGGCAGGGCAGAAGGCCGTCCTGCCTCTGGTTCTGATGAGATATGGTGGTAGCTGCTGCTTAGCAAATCACTCCACAGCTCAGTGACTTGGAGCTCAAGGAGCAGCCAGCCCTGAGCGCGGGCCCTGGGTTCTTTTCGTGCACCGTACAGTAGCGGGGCACAGAGGTGCACTCCTGTAATCCCAGCACTGGAGAGCATGAGGCAGGAGGATTGCTGAGAGTTTTAGGCTAGCGTGGGCTACATAGTGAATTCAGGACCAGCTTGGACTATGGAGCAAGACTCTCTCTCTCTCTCTCTCAAAAAAGTGACTTAATGACCATTTGATTTTATCATGATCAGGGGTCCGGAATTTGGGCAGGTTCTGCTGAGCACCTCTCCCACTCCTACGCTTCCTGCTGGGTTATCCACTCGTCTGTATTCTTGGCTGGGAGGTCCACAAAGATTTCATCCCTCCACCTGGCTCCTAGGTGCTCCTCCACACGCCTCTTTCTGTGTGGGCAGCTTGGGCTGCCTGGTGGCATGGTGGCCTCAGGGTACCAATGTTCTTATGTGGTGTCAGGCCGCAGGGGGAGCCTTCCCAAAGGAGCCCACCTCCAACGGCCTGGCCTTGGAAGGGAGCCAGCACTGCTTCTCCCATACAGCATTAGCCAAAAGCCAGTCACAGGGCTCGCCTAGGATTAAAGAGGGAGGAACCAGGTGGCACGTGCCTGTAATCCCTGCACTCTTGGAAGCTGAGGCAGGAGGACTACAAATACGAGCCCACCCTGGGCAACAGAGCAGTACAGCGACAGCCTTCCTCAAAATAAGATGTGTGGCAAGGGCTGAGGGTGAGGTCATGTGAAGGCCCTAAACTTAATCCCTGGTACCACAAGGAGGAGACAGGAACCAAACCCCATGTCTCGGTGGAAGAACCGGCAAACAACACACTCTGGCTCCAGTCTACCAAACTAGACCTCTGGAGGCTGAAGAGCCACAATCAGTCTGACGGTGCAACCTACTTTTTAATCTGAATCACAGTGTCCCTGGGCCTGGTGGCTCATGCCTGGAATCCCAGCAAGTTGAGTCCAGCCTAGGCAATTCAGCAACTGAGCAAGCTCTTGTCTCAAAAATAAGTAAATAAAACCGAGTTAGGCTTGGTGGTACTGTGATCATAACACTCCGGGTGCTGGAGGCCCAAAAATCATAAATTCAAGCCCAGCCTGGGTAATGTAGCAGCTTAATGAGACTTTGTCAAAAGTAAAAACAAAAATGAACTGTAGATGCAGCTCAGTGCCTTGGGTTTTATCCCCAGAACTAGACACATACTCCCCCACACACAAATCACAGTATCTGTGTTGAAACAATTAATCTATAGGTCTTTGTTAACCACTGAATAAGAGAACAGGAAGGCTTCCCCCGCTACCCCCCCCCCCCTTATGTGTTTCCAGAACCTAACATACACATAGTACTCCTGGGATATGGGGGAATGCCTAGCCAATGAATGTACATATTACGTAAATTTTCAGTGGTTATCAAAGCATGGTGTGTGTAGGAGTTGGACCTGGTGGTGTATGCCTATAGCCTTAGTACTTACTGTGGGAGGCTGAGGTAACAAGATCATTGCCCAGCCGGGGCCACACAGAGTGTAGTGAGACTCTTGTCTCAAAATAAAAACAAAGGGGTTACAGCCGTAGCTCAGCAGTTAATGCACTCGCCCAGCAAGCAATAAAGCCCTGCGTTCAGTCAGTTCCCCAGCACCACCTAAACTAGACATGGTGGTGCATGCCTATAATCCTAGCACTCGGGTGGCTGAGGCAGGAGCACTGCTGAGTTCAGATCCAGTTTGGGCTACATAGTGAATTCAGGACCAGCCTGAACTACAGAGCAAAATCTTGTGTCAAAAAAATAAATTTAAATTTAAAAAGAGCATGAGAGTAGCTCAATGTGAAGGCCCTGGGTTCAATCCCTAGTATTGGAAAAAAAATTTTTTTTTCCCTTTGGAGAGCTGTTAAAAATACAAGTAGATTCTTGGGCAAGACCTAAGTCCAGATTCTCTGAATCCAAATCTCAAAGGAAGGAAGTTTTTCATCATGGCTACCCATTACAAAAACCCTAGTGCTCAGGCCCTGGCCCTACAGACATTGATTTCACTGATCTGCAGTGAGTCCAGATCATTCTGACATGAAGCCAGGTCTAGAACCACAGCCCTAGGGACAGAATCAGCCATCTTCACCTAACCCTCCCCCATGATTCCTAGGCAAGTGCTCCAGGCCAGGGGGAATAACAGCCTTGGTTTGCCCAGGAGTGTCCTTATTTTAGCACCAACGTCCCACATCCCAAGAAGCCCATTGTCCTCTGCAAACTGGGACAGTTAGTCACTGCTGATGGATTGCTATTTATGAAACACTGCAAATGAGGCAGCAAAAACTTTTTTTTGGAAAATTATCTATAAATTTGGGGGTGTCTCTCAGTGGTTAGCACACTTGCCTAGGATCTTCAGTGTTCTGGGATTGATTCCATACCACCACAAACCACATGTGGTAGTGAGTGCCTATAATCCCAGCACTCAGGAGGCTGAGGCAGGAGGACTGCCATGTGTTTGGGACCAGACTGGGCTACCTAGGGAGCTCAAAGTGAAAAACTGTCTCAAAAAAAAAAAAACTACAAATTTTTAATGAAGCAATGCTTTAATTTCCCTACTCAGGGACTAGGTGTCATGATGCTATCAAACAGAACCAACCTCTTGAATTAGGGAGGCTAATTGGAAGGCACAGGATCAAGATTTTCCTCTGCTCTGGTGTGCTATGTCTTTAAACTCATTTAAGTTGTGTGTCCAATGTAGGGGATTCTTCCAGATGTATGTATTTCTAGTGTAATAAGGATGCTTTGAAAGCCCAGTCATAATCAGCAAGGTGGACATGTCGAAAAGAGTACCAACATAGAGCGAAGTACCTGGGTCCTCTGTCCCATTAGTGTTACGATTATTAGTATTATAATAGGATACACAAATATTTGTAGTGTGTTTAGTAGCTCAGTGAGGAGGCAGTGTGGTATGTGGAAAGGCCCGAGATCTGGTCTCAGATAACTATGCGTGTTTCTGTATGCTGTCCCTGGGCATGCAGTCACGGGAGCCTCTTTTTTCCTTATGTTGTTCATTTGTAAAATGGAAATCGTTGTGATGGGTCTTCACAGGGTGGATGGGAGGATCAAAATAATCTAAGTGAAAATGGTTCATAGACTTGGCAGGGTGAGGTATCACGATGGCCATTGGATGGCAGGAACATCAAGAAGCGAAGTCACAAGGGCAGAGCTCTGGTCCCCCATCTGGCCTGAACCACTGTCAGAGCTACACAAGTCCAAACTTTCGTCTTCGTCTTCGTCTTCGTCTTCGTCTTCGTCTTCGTCTCCTTCTTCGAAACGTTTATCTTAGCTAACAATTTCAGAAGGTCTCAGTCCATTCATAGGAATGGACTGCAGTTGGGGAAGGGCACGCGTGGGCTTACCTGGAGAAAAGCTGCTCAGGAAGCAGAGACAGAGTGAGAGGCGGAGCTAGAGAGAGGGGTCTGCTTTCCAGGTCACGCACCTCGATCCTCCTGGGCAGGGGCCCCTCACAGGTAGTGAGCCATCTGGAGGCCTCAGAAGCCCGGCATCCCGATTTCTGTTGCCCTCCCCACGGAGGGCGAGTCTGCTTTGCTTCGGGAAAAAGGAAAGCTTCTGGAAACAAGGGTTTGTGAGGGCATTTAAAAATATATATATTTTGCGATTTATTCCAAGAGTGTCCTCAGAGAAGGAGCAGAAAGAAAACAACCACAATGACAAGCCTATAATATTGAAAAGCCAGTTCTTCATTTCTGTAGCTAAAAATGCATCCTTTCAGGCCTTAACCACAGAGAGATTGCTGGGCCCCTGGAACTGGGTGTAATGACAGTTTGCAGTGTGATGAGGGAGGCTGTTAATCTCTGTGGCTCAGGAGCCCAATCTGTGGCCTCTCCAATTGCCCAGGTTGCCTAGCAACGCCACCAAAAGCCTCCCCATCTGACAGCAACTGGCCTCATCCAGCCTAGCCGGCTGCCTGCCTCCTGGGCCCTCCAGCCACATCAAGGCTGGACTGGCCCTGGGGAGAGGCCCGCTGGGTATGGATAAATGGGTGAAACTAGCTTTTTAAACCAACCATTCAGATATTTAAAATCTACTTGTTTGAAAGCAGCTAGGAAACAGCACAAGCTAAGGACCAAAATCGTCTTCCACCAAAGAGGCGTGGTGTCCTAAGGGTGCTGGCCTGGGCAGTGGTCTCCTGGGCCAGGTGAAGAAGGGAAGGTGAGCCTGACTTACTCCTTCCTGTTCTAGAGAGGCAAATCCCTTCTCTGTCCCGGACCTGTGTCTCCATCTGGCCCCCCTGTGGGAGCAATGGGGATGGTGGGGATTCCCAGCCGCAGCCCTCCAGGGGGAGGACCCGTTAGTTCTTCTACAATTTCCCTTTGGAAATTCCCGGGGTTTAATCTGGGTTTGTCTGGGAAACTGAAGGAAAAAGAGGAAAATGAGGGTGGAGGGAAAGAAGGGATGAAAATATAATCAAGATGTTCACTGATGTGACACTTGGTGCTTGGAAATCACCGGGGCAGGAGGACACAGAGAGTCTTTGGAGTTAGACATGCACTCCCAGCCCTTCCCTCACTGGCCGTGGGACCTTAAGCAAGTTCCTCTGAGACCCTGAGTCTCGTCTGTAAGTGGGATGTTACCACTCTGCCTTCCAGGGTAGTGGGGAAGCTGCCTGGGAGCCGGCACGGTGCTGGCCATCATGACAGTCGCATTCCTCCACTGAATTCCTGTGATCCTATGGGATACTCAGGGGAGAGGCGAACTCTGTTGTACAGCTGAGGAGACTGAGGCCCAGGAAAAGTAGAACTTACGTGTTACAAGGATTAGTGTCTTGCAAAGGCAAGTGCTGAGCCCTTTTCTGGGCAGCCGTAATGGCGTGGTGGCCTACAGGTCTCTTCTCGAACTTGGCCACGGCAGAGTGAGAGCCAAAGGTGTGTGGGGACACAGGAAATGGTTCCTCTAGGAACCGTGGCAGAAAAGTGATACAGAGATTCAGTCAGCAAGGTGCGGATGTGATTCCTTCTCGGTGTTCCTTCCTCCCTTCCTGGTATAAGCACTGCCTGTGTGTGAATCATGGAACCAGTGTGTTGGCCACTAAGCAAATGCAGCTGACCGGCCAAGCTTTCTTTTAAATGTGTTTATGCAGTGGATAATGTTAGATTCCTGGAAAAGTTACAAAAGAAGTAAGGCATTTCCATATATTTATTGCTTAGATATAGGCGTGTCCACTTTTCTGTCCCTCACTTCTGTGCTGTAGATTGAACCCAAGGCCTCTCCCGTGCAAAGCAAGTTCTCCACCGCTGAGTTATGTCTCCAGCTCATAAGTGTTTTTGAACACCTATTATGTGACAGGAATGGTTCTGGGATAAAGAATGTAGTGTTACATGGAGCATAGCCCAGTGGTTAGAACACTTACCAGGCAAGCACAGAGCCCTGGGTTTGATTCCCCAGCACTGCATACGCCGGGCGTGTGGTACAGGCCTGCAGTCACAGCACTTGGGAGGCTGAAACATGAGGCTGTGAGTTTGAGGCCAGTCTGGGCTACGAAGTGAGCTCAGGACCAGCCTCCAAAACAGGACTCCAAAACAAAAACAACAACAATATCGTGGTGCAGTGGTCTGTGTCCTCAGGACAACGTATGTGAGTGGAAATGAGCTGAGAGACTTTTTTTTTTTTTTGGTACTGGGGGTCAATCCCAGAGTCTTCACACTCAACTAATTCACAGCCCATTTTCACATTTTTATTTTGAGACAGGGTTTTGCTATGTTGCTAAGTTGCCCAGGGTAAGTTCAAGCTTGTGATCCTCCTGCCTTAGCCTTTCAGAATGCTGGGATTATAGTCCTCTGCTGCCAGGCCATTTTATTTTTTTGTGTGTTTTAAGACAGGGTCTCATTAAGTATCTAAACTGCTCAGGCTGGGTTCGAACCTATGATCCTCCTGCCTCAGGCTCCCACAGTGCCGAGATTGCAAGCATGTACGGCCATGCCTGGCTGGGTGTGGGCATTTGTGTGGTAACAAATGCCACCAAGTATTCTAAGTCATAGCCAGTACTTTGAGGAGCTAGTTTAGTGAAGCCTCTTCAATGTGCTGGTAGGAATGAAGGCTCAGAGCCAGGAAACGACTTGCCCGGGTGCACAGCCTGAAAGTGGCAGCATATAGACCAGAAAACAGCCGCCCAGATTCTGTGCTCCTCATTCTGGGTGTCCCATGCAAAAGAGCCAGAAATGAGTTTCACTTGCAACAGGAATACTCCAGATGGAGTTTAGAAGGACACCTTGGCTTTTCAAGTCTGTCAGGTTCCTGGTCGTGAGGACCGGAAATTGGTTTGGCTGATTAAATCAGAAAATGAACTTTCTTAAAAGCACATTGGGTAGGACACAGCATCACCAGACAAGTGCAGAAACAAGGCTTGAGAATTGAGTAGAAAGAAAGGGCAAATAGAAGCTAGAACTACACCAAAACCCCATCACAGAACCAGGTGAGGTCAGCCCCATGGCTGTCGCCAGGTGCTCAGAGCTGCCGCCTTTGTCACAGACACACCTGGGCCTGGACACTGGATGCCATACTGACCCCCCAAAACAAGGCTGTCTGGACACCAGATACTGCCACTCCCATTGCTGTAAAGAATTTTCCCACCCCCAGCTTCACCCTCAAAAATCCTAAAAAAATGCAAATGAATGATCAAGCTTAGGTGACACCCTGGAGCCCTGGCTGCCTGGGGACTTGGAAATGTATCAGGTGCTCTGAGCTTCCATCGCGGGAGGTGTTTCCTGACGTCTGTCCACCAAGAGGAGACGAATTCCCCCAGGAAGCCAACGACTGACCCCTAAGAAGTGTCATCGAAAGGAAATACCGGAAGTCCTTGGTATTTGGTGTTGAGTACACACAGGGTTAGTGGAGCCCTCCCGAGCAGGCGGGAGTCGAATGGTTGATTTTGCTTCAGCCAGTCACTGCGTCTCCCTGGACATCTCGCGAGACTATTATTCTCTGCCGGCTTGAGGGGATTGGTATTGTAGTTGCAGCCATTAAAATCTTCGTTTCCTGTTTGGGGAGCACAGAGATGTATATGTTACAAAGAGCTGGTGGCAGAAGTGAAGAGATAGTGAAGCGTCCTGAGAAAGTGGCTTTTGTTTGTTTTCTTTTGCCCTCACAAATCACAAATCGCACTTTTGGATACAGTGGAGGGAGCTGTCAAGGTCACTGGTGTCTAGGATCCCCACTGTCAACAGATTCCCCCGTGTCTGCCCCACCGGGATTTGGGACTTTGTTTTAGTGATTGTGTCAGCAAGTGCAGAAAGTGTGCTTTTCAAGGTTTTTTTTTTTTTTTTTTTTTTTGTCCGAGACAGGATCTCGCTCTGTAGCCCAGGTGGCTTACCTGGTGCTAGAGGATCAAACTCGTCTGGCTTTTTTTTTTCTTTGCAGACAACTGTTCTGGGTAAATAAGCCCTTGTGCTGCTCTTCCAGTCTTTGGCCTACACACTGGTTCTATGATTCATAACACATGCAGTGCCGGAATTCAGGAAGTAGGAACACTCTAAGAACCCTTGCCAGCCAGGAAGGGAAGAGTTTTGGTTCCTGGTATGTAGGAGGAACACTGTCATTTTAAAGCAGAAGACTAGAGGCACCCTAACAACCTGCTCCCGGTGTTCCCATCCAGTTGTGTGAGAGCATTTCACAGCAGTGTCATCCGGTTTTGATGTCCACGTGTGTGGCGTTTCCACAAAGAGCGGGCAGCAGCGACCAGCTGCAGATAGATAAGAGGCGGGAGGTGTGGCATGACACCAGCCCAACATTTAAAAAAACCTCAAGAAACCTGCATGATCTTTTCTTAGTGGGTGAAAGCACACAAGTAGCACAATAAACTTCCTTAGTGAGTGACACTGTGACAGAGTGACCACGTAGATAGCATGGATGCTTCTATATCTTAGCCACATTAATGTTCATTGTTTTGCTTTTTTTTTTTTTGAGACAAAGTCTCGCTTTGCAGTCCAGGCTGACCCTGAACTCACTAGGTAGCACAGGCTGGCATAACCTCCTGCCTCAGCCTCCCCAGTACTGGGATTACAGGTGTGCAACAACATCTCCTGTTTATGTGGTGCTAGGAAATCAAAGTCAAGGCCTTGCACTTGCTGGGCAAGTGCTTTAACTGCTGAGCCACTCCTCCAGCCGCCATTGTTTTGTCTTGAAAGCCATGCAGTGTACAGTTGGGTCTCCCAAAGTTCTGGTACTTTTTTTTTTTTTTTTTTTTGAGGTAGGATCTTGCTCTGTAGTCCAGGCTTATGTAGCCCAGGCTGCCTTGAGCTCCCAGCAATCTTCATGTCTTCAGGACATGCCTTCATGCACTCCCATGCCCAGCTTCCGACATTCTGATACTTTAAAATGTGCTTCCTGGGGTGGGAGCCTAGCTCAGCCTTTGTCTAGCAAACACAAGGCCATGGGCTAAGATTCCCCGGCACCACATAAACCAGGCATGGTGGTGCACGCTTATAATCCTAGTACTGGGGAGGTTGAGGCAGGCTGTGTTTGAGGCCAGCCTGTGCTACATAGTGAGTTTAGGACCAGCCTGGACTACAGGGTGAGACACAGTCTCAAAAACAAACAAAGTAAAAATAAAAACCACCACCAACCCCCCCCCCCCCCCCCCCCCCCCCCCCCCCCCCAAAACCTGTTCTTCCAGACCCTGCTTCCTACCTTTGGCCTCTAGAGCCCATGAAAGGCCACACCCAAGCAAGGGCCAGATTTAATACCTTAGATTAGACTGGCTTTGTGAGGCCCTATTGAGGGAAACCTTGGACCCAGGAGCAGATGTCCTGGTAGCGCAGTAGAAGGAAGAACTAGCTAAGAAATTAGAATCATCAGAGAGTAAAAATATGCATTTGAGAGAGAGTAGGTCTGTTTCAATTTGCATACCCTTGGACCCGAGTAAATTAAAAAAAAAAAAAGGAACTGTCAGGGGATGTGACAATGTGACAGTGCCGCTGACAGCATTCAAGTTGTTTACACTGCTGCACTGCTATAAATAGGGCTGTGCTCCACATCCTTGGAGCACGGCTCTGGGTACTTGCTCAGACACATCGCCAGATAGAATTCTAGAAGTGGGATGTTCTGTGGAAAGGTGTACGGGGTGTATGTTTTATAGAACCTGCCCGGTCGTCTTCCAGAAGGTTCCTTCAATCTGTACCTCCCACACTGCACTATTTCCACACAGCCTGGCACACAGGGGATATTATCAGTCTCTTTCACCGGTGCCAATCTGATGGGTGATATTTCCGAGGTAGTTAAGGCGCTCAGAAATGCAGGTGTGGACGGCAGAGAAACTGGAGTGGGAGGGAGGATGTGTGGCAGAGACCGAAGGGGCATCATAGGCCCAGGTGTTAGAGACAACTTGGGGAGAGGCCCCTGTGCCCAGGGGACACGGGGACCAGGTAGGGACGTTTGAGTGTCACAGTGGCTGAAGAGCAGTCAAAACAAAATGCAGCAAATCAGTGCGGATGAGCTCATCTGCGGCTGTGACCTCAGGTGGCTGCAATCACGTATCCCACCTCTGCCTGGCTCGTGCCGAGGAAGAAAGCACACGTGAGTCCCGGCTACCCTGAGTGGTCACAGAGCTTCTTGATTTTCTGAAAACACCACACAGAAACTTTGGCACAGGAATACATGTAGGTATTTATGTACCTGAAGTAGTGAGCCCGAACTGAGAATATTGCTGGGAAGTTTGAAACTTTCTTTTTTCTGGGGTTGAGGGGAGGCTGGGGATCAAGCCCAGGACCTCATGGGTGCTAGGCTGGCATCCTGCCACTGAGCTACATCCCCAGCCTTGAGATCTAGAGAGAAACTCTGCAGTGAAATGCAACCCTTATTTTTCTAGCTACTTCAAGAAGTGTAACACTGTATCGTTAACAAAGCAAGATTTATTTCCTTATAAAATGACTATGTAAGGTATTTAAATTTGCAGTGGGGCTTATTCACACATTGCTAATGATTCTTATTTTTTCTTCCACTTTTTAAAAATAATGATACTGGGGATTGAACCCTGGGTTTCTTACTGAGCTACACCCTCAGCACCCTTTCTTTAAATTTTGAGACAGGGTCTCACTAGGTTGCCAAATATCCTAGTAGCCTAGGTTGGTCTCAGATTTGTAATCCTTCCGCCTCAGCCTCCCAGTGTGCTGGTGTTACAGGGCTGTGCTCTTTTTTTGAGGCAGGGTCTTGCTGGATAGTTCAGGCTGGTCCTGAACTCACTATGTAGCTCAGGCTGACCTCAAACTCATGGCAAGGCTCTGGGTTTGATTCCCCAGCACTGCATACACCGGGCGTGATAGTGCAAACCTGTAATCCCAGCACTTGCGAAGCTGAGGCAGGAGAATTGCTGTGAGTTTGAGGCCAGTCTGGGCTCCATAGTGAGTTCAGGACCAGCTTGGACTACAGAGTGAGACTCTCTTTCAAAAAAAAAAAAAAAAAAAAAAAAAAAAAAAAAAAAAAAAAAAAAAAAAAAAAAAAAAAAAAAAAAAAAAAAAAAAAAAAAAAAAAAGAAAGAAAGAAAGAAAAAAAAAAAAACAAAACAGATGTTCAAGCAAAACCTTGCTCAGGGACCTTCCCTGTAGCTGATTTGCAGCAGCCAGAAAATGAAAACATCTTAACAGTCGTCAACAGATGCATGGATAAACCTAACTGGTATGTCTAGATGACGCAGTACCCATAAACAGGAAGGAAACTGTCACCCACAGCACCCACAATACAGTATAGATAAACCTTGGGAACATCGTGCTAAGAGAGAGAAGTCAGGCACAAAGGATCACACAGTGCATGGTTTCAATTTTTTTAGGCTGGCTTTGGGAGGGTGCTGGGGACTGAACTCAGAGACTTTGCCATGAGCTCTAGCCCCAGTCCCTTTTTTTATTTTTTATTTTGAGACAGCATCTTATTAAATTGCCAAGCTGCCCGGGTTGGGCTCAAACTTAGCACCCTACTGCCTCGGTCTCCCGGAGCGCTGGGATTACAGGTCTGTGCCATCAGGCCCAGCATGATCCCATTTATATACAATATCCAGAATAGGTAGAGACCGGAAACAGACTGGCATTGCCAGGGGCTGGCATGAGGCACGCCTGGGAGGTGACTCCTCAATGCATTTGGGGCTTTGAGGCAGGGTGATGAGAACATTCTGGAAATAGACCGCGGTGATGTAAGTGTGCTCAGTGCCACCGAGTTGTACGCTTCACGGGGTTAAAACAATACATTTTATGTTATGTGTTTTACATAATTTAATGTTAACATGAGACTTGAGGAACATAAGTGGCATACCTAAGATTATCACGGTCGAATGTGGTACATCTGTATTATAAATTCTCATTCTCTAGTCATCTTGGCTCCACAGGGCCCACTTCTTTTTATTTTTTATTTTTGAACAGGGTCTTCCTCCTATGGACTCTAGGCTGGCCTTGACCTTGCAATGCTCCTGGCTCAGCCTCCTGTGTTCTGGAGTTGTAGGCATCTGCCACTGTGTCTGCCTGAGTTAGGTTTTTTATTTTTATTTACTTATT
Source organism: Ctenodactylus gundi (assembly GCA_004027205.1). Taxonomy (NCBI): domain Eukaryota; kingdom Metazoa; phylum Chordata; class Mammalia; order Rodentia; family Ctenodactylidae; genus Ctenodactylus; species Ctenodactylus gundi. Next base: position 131,266 of record PVKB01003802.1, read on the forward strand.
TTGTAGTGCTGCGGGTTGAGCCCAGGGCCTTCACACTGAGCTACGTCCCCAGTCCATGTTGTGGTTTTATTTTAAGACAGGGGCTTGCTAAGTTGTTTAAGATGGGGTCAAATTTGAGATTTTCCTGTCTCAGTCTCCTAGAATGCTATATTACAGGCCTGCTTCTACCAGGCCCAGATCGTGCCTTTTATATTTAATTATATTTAATTTTTTTTTTTTTTATAATACTGGGGATTGAAGCCAGGGTCTTTGTTAGGCAAGTGTCATACCACTAGTTATATCCCTAGTTTTTCTTTCTTTCTTTCTATCTTTCTTTCTTTCTTTCTTTCTTTCTTTCTTTCTTTCTTTCTTTCTTTTTCTTTGCGCTACATTCTCACTAAATTGTCCAGGCTGGCCTTAAGCTTAGATCCTCCTGCCTCAGCCTCACAAGTACAATAGGATTACAGGTGGAAAACACCATGCCCACCTTTTTATTTTTAAATTAAATTATAGGAAAAAGGATGCAGAAAGTTTATTTACATGCTTAAGGAATGGGAAATTAGAAAACTTTGTTTCCGGCCGTTTCAGACCATCTTGGTCATCCTTTGCTGCCTCCTGTCTACACACAGGAACGGCTGTGCCCACTCGCCTCGGCAGGGAGCCCAGCCTGAGTGAAGACCGAAGTGTCACCTGTCTGCCCGGGACCTTCTCATCCGCTGTGGGTGGAGGGAGGCCCCAGGATAATGGCCGCTCACGAGGTGGAGATGGAGTGTGTGAATCTCAGCAGGGACAGAGACAGGAGGGAGGAGCTGGAGGCGGAGAAGATGGGAGAGGACGGGAGAGGTGACTATCTCTCCAGGAGCAAAAAGGTCCACAGGGTCGTGTCGAAATGGATGCTCCCGGAGCAGATGCGGGGGTCGTACCTGGACAGGGCTAGCTGCCTCCCGCCTCCCCTGTTCATCATAGCCGTCAGCCTGGCCGAGGTAAGCGTGGGGCGTGGGGGCCACAGCAGCACCGTAGGGCAGGACCCCGGGCTGGAGAGGCGCTGGGAGGCATGGGAAGGGGCCACGGCCGCCGGCGCACACTGGACCCCACTGCTCCCCAGCGGCTCCTGACCTACCACCAAGGCTGGAGTCTTACTGGTCAGAACCCCTGCTACCCTGTTCCCCTACCCACGGCCAACTGCAATTTCAGTGGCTTTATTTATTTATTTATATATTTTCAGTCCTGGGGACAGAGCCTAGCTGCCTTTTCCCTGAGCTACATCTCCAGCCTATTTTTAAAAAGGTTTATTTTGTGACAAGCTGTTACTAAGTTGCCAAAGGGCCCAGGCTGGGCTTGAACTTGCAGTCCCTCTGCTTCAGCCTCCCAGAGTGCGGGGGTGACAGGCCACCCGGTTCAGCTTTCACGGTTTCATTCTATTTTAGTTGGTGGGGTCTTTAGAAACAAACCAAAAACTCTTGGAGGTGCAAATTGGCGTTACCTCATGAACCAACCTAGGCTGGTCGCAAAGGTCTGTCTGGGACCAGAGGTCTAAGAGAGTCATCGGTGCCTTGAAATTCAGAAGAGAAAGTGGGATCCTGATCTGGTTGGTCCTCTTGAGTTCTGGAGAAAAGTGGACGACCCTCCCAAAGGTGTGTCCTAGTGGGTGCACCCAAGCTATTTTTATTCGGTACTGTGATGTCCCTGGGATGGAGCCCAGGGCCTCTGCACTAAGATTACAGGCCTGTGTCACCACACCTGGCTAGGCTTGAACTTGTGATCCTCCTGCCTCAGCCTCTCGGAGTTCTGACATTTCAGGCCTACATTACCAATTCTGGCTCACTGACTTACTTTCGTACTCCTTGTAAGTGAGAGATTAAGTCCATGGGGTGGGAGGAGAGGGCAGTGGTAGGCAGGAAGGTGTTGAAGAGTTGGGAAAAGGGGGTTCAGAAGGAGGCTGCTTCACCATTTGATCTGGCGCTGCTCTGGACCACCAGAGGATGTAGGATCAGACCACAGTAGGGGGGGTTTGGGGGCAATCTCAGTGGTTAGAGCACTTGCCCAGCAAGTCCAAGGCTCTAGGTTCTCCAGAAGCACATAAACCAGGGGTGGTGGGTAATATCTGTAATCCCAGCACTCAGGAGGCTGAGCCAGGAGGAGTGCCATGAGTCTGAGGCTAGCCTGGGCTCCATATGAGTTCAAGACCAGCCTGGACAACAGGGCAAAACCCTGCCTCAAAAAAACAAAAAACAAAACCAAAAACTAGTGTGGAAGATGGTACAGAAACTTACTAGGCCCGTTGGAGCTAGTCACCTAAACGCAGGCACTGCAGGGGGCTCTAACAGGACCTATGTCTGGAGAGGCTCTGCTTAACACTGGTGTCTGCCACTCTATTAGCTGGCGGTGTTTATTTACTACGCTGTGTGGAAGCCTCAGAAGCAATGGATCACTTTGGAAACGGGCATCTTGGACAGTCCCTTTACCTACCGCCCTGACAAGAGGGAGGAAGCCTGGAGGTTTGTCTCCTATATGCTGGTGCATGCTGGGTAAGTCTCTGGGGCTGGAAGTGGTTACAATGACTTGTAGGGCTGGAGTTAAAGCACTTGCCTGGCAAGCTCAAGGCCCAGAGATTGATTCCCCAGCACCACATAAGCCGGGCGTGGTGGCGCACGCCTGTAATCCCAGCATTCGGGTGGCTGAGACAGGAGGATTGCTGTGAGTTCGATGCCAGCCTGGGCTCCATAGTGAGTTGAGGACCAGCCTGGACTACAGAGCGAGACCCTGTCTCAAATAAAGAATTGTAATGCTTCACATGCATTACCCACTTTATATGATGGCTGAGGCACTTCCCTGTCCACGCTGTGTGTGGCCCGGGGGCAGGTGTTCCTGCCACTGCTCAGTGGCTGAGGGTGTGATTGCTTGTCCCACATCACACAGCCGCGGTGCAGAGGGAGGGCCTCACCCCCCGTGCCGACTCTCAGGCCAGTGTACCTCATCCTGTGTTATAACTTCAATTGCATCATAATAGCCTAATACTGGTAGTGACTAGGACAGACAGATGGTTACCACATGGAGAGTAGGACCCCTGGCTGTTTAACATTCTTAATTGTTCCCTCTAGGTTATGAAATGGTGGAACTGAATCACCAGTCTGTCCTCCCCCAAACCTGTAACACATAATAATTTATAATTTTCTGTGGCCCTGGATTAAACCCCAGGCCTTCACACTGAGCTACATCCCCACCCCTTTTTTGTTTGTTTCTTTTTCTTTTTCTTTTTTTTTCTTTAGACGGGATCTAAGTTGCTAAGTTGCCCTGGCAACAATTCCTACCTCCTAAGGTTGTTATGACAATGGCTAGACAATGACTGTACCTTTTACACAGCAAAAATACAGGGGCTGGAGGAATAGCACAGCAGTTAGAGTGCTTGCCTACCAGAGGGTAGATTCCCCAGCACCACATACACTGGGCATGGTGGTGTACACTTGTAATCCCAGCACTGGGGAGGCTGAGGCAGGAAGATTGCTATGGGTTTGATGCCAGCCTGGGCTACATAGTGAGTTTAGGACCAGCCTGGACTATAGTGAGACCGTGTCTCAAAAAACAAACAAACAAACAAACAAAAAAAAAAACGGAATTCACAGGCTGTGTAGGATTAGTCTCACGTGAGTTGTTGCATACGGCAGAAATGCTTTTGGACACACGTTAAGACAAAATCTAACTGACGGGCGTGCAAAACAATAGAAACTATTTCCCACAGGAGCGGACTGGAAGTAGGTGACTGGTTCGTTAGTGTGGCAAAGTCACGGCTCTCGGTTCTGTGTGGGTCCATCTGCTATTCTCTTGGCCTTTTGTGTTTATAAATTGGTTCCTATACTCTTCCACTCAAAGTAAAAAGAAAGGAAAGAGGCCGTACCAGACCCTGATGACTCCACCCCTTTGGTCAAGACGGAAGCTCTCCTAATAGGTTCCGGAGCATGTTCTTATTAGGGTCTCATTGGCTAGAACTACCGGGGCGTGGCTTCTGATGCCAAGGGGAGGAGTCAGCGTTAGACTCCCAGCCCCATTGGAAAAGGCAGAGAAGGCAGAGGAGCCTGGGGGTGGAGCCACCGCATACTATCAGCAGAAAAGAGGGACGTGCCAGGGTGGGGCTGGTGTCAGGGTGACTTGGACTCTAGGGGAGCTTGAAGTGTAGATAGGACTGGATGAAAAAAATCATGGTCTCTGTTTTTGCAATGTGACAGGATCTCATCTTCACGGGGCTTCCAGTCTTCAGTTGAGACAGGAGTGACTATTGAGTGTTTGTATAGCAGGTGATCACCTTGTCCTCAAGGGAGTCTCAGGGCACAGGATCACATTCTTTGATCTTTTCATTTAATCCCAGGAGGCAATATTTCTAATTTTTATATCTGAGGTCTCCAAAACAGTAGTATAGGAGGCGATCAAATAGATGCGGTGAATATTTCAATTTTAAAAATATATTGCAGTAAAAGATACATTACTGTTGGTCCCTCTCAAAATACTGCCCCGGCTTTGAACACACTTAACCCTCATTCTTGCTACTTTCTGAAGCAGATCTGGAAGTCAATCAGTGTCTTAGAACAAAAATACAATGAATGTTGGCTGTCATGCAACAGAAACGCAGCCCCCAAAACATGGGGTGTCTTCATCCCCCTCATGGTGCAGTGTAACTCTGGCTCTTCTCCAGAGTCACAGCGATCATGAAAGATATAAACTTTTTTTTCTTTTTTGGGACAGCATCTCACTCTGTAGTCCAGGTTGGTCCTCAACTCATTATGTAGCCCAGACTGGCCTAGAACTCATGGCGATCTTCCTGCCTCAGCCTCTTGAGTGCTGGGATGACAGGCGTGTGCCACCACATCCAGTTTATGTGGTGCTGGGGAATCTAACCCAGGGTCTTGCGCTTGCTAGGTAAGGGCTTTAACCTGTGCTGTTCCTCCAGCCCATGAGGGAATATTTGAGAATTAATGGCAATGTGTTTGGTAATGTAATCATCTAAAATTTCATTTGCTGTATTTGCCGATCATGCCCTGTAACTGTTCTTGCTAGAACAACTACTCATCCCTTCTCATGTCTTTGAAAATGGTTTGGGTGCTGATAGTGCAGATGCCACACAGATGAACAGTCTCGTCTTATTTCTTTCTTTCTGGGCCACGATACCTAGACACCCACAATTTAAGGGAGGAAAGATTTCTTTAGCTCACAGTTTCAGAAGGCCTCACATTGTTCATTCACGGCAGCCAGCTATGGTGAAGGCTGGAGAGCTGCTCCTGGCCTTGCAGACAGAGACTGAGTGAAGCAGGAACCAAAAGGAAGTCTGGAGCCTCCAGCAAGCCTAGAGCTTTCCTAGGAAGAAGCTGCAACAATGCTTCTTCCTTCCTTCCTTGTTTCAAGCCACTGGCTGGGCCCCTACACCCAGGGTGGGTGCCCCTGCCTCCCTTTCTGCCCACAAGTCAATAACAAAAACCTGAGCATTTCTTCCCTGGGCAACTCCCAATCTCAACAAATTGACACAAGCTTTCCAGGTGAAGCCCTAAACACAGGCCACTTACAGCCAAGTCCGACCTCCCAAGGCCACATGGTTCCTCAGTTATTCCACTACATCCAAACTCATGGGGCTTTTGGGGAACACGGCAGATCTAAGCCACAGCAGGTCTGCTCTATGGAGTGTGCCTGGAGAACACCTTTAGTGGTCTGACAGATGTGTTAAGTAAATCATGATGCAAAAAGACTGTCCCTAAAACTAATAAAGTGGCTGTACTGTGGAAGATTCAGTACCTGTTTTAGTTTCAAACTTTTGGTTACTTCTTTTTTAAAAAATTGTGTTACATAATAACTATATTAAGGGTTATTCTAGTGTGACAATTTTTTCAAATTATGTATAGAGATTATCCACAGTTGTTTGTGGGATTCAACAAACAAAATAGTAAGAATTTTAATTATAGCATCAGGAAAAAAGTCCTATTCATAACCTGCAATTTTTTTTTTTCATTTAAAAGTAGTTTTACTAAGATAGGCATGATGGTGCACGACTGTAATCCCAGAACTCTGGAAGCTGAGGCAGGAAGATTAACATGTGTTTGAGAACAGCCTAGACTACAGAGTTAAGACTCTGTCTCAAAAAAAAAAAAATAAGTTTTACCAGGCGGTGATGTAGTTTATTGGTAAATTACTTGTATAATATGAAGACCCTGGGTTTGATTGTTCATCACTAAAAATAGTGCACATTTATCTATTTAAAAACTATAATAACAACCATATTTAAATATGCTATATGCCAAATTTTACTACATGGAAAGTACCAAGTATAACAAGCATTAAAGGTACCTTTTTGGCCTAGAATCAGGAATGAAATTTCTTTTGCCATCCCTGTGCTATTAAATGTCCTGAGGTTGCAAGACAGGCTGTTTTCCCCTTGTGGTATTGAGGATTGAGCCTAGGCCTTCACAGATCTATTTTTTAGACAGAGTCTCACTCTGTAGTCCAGGCTGGTCTGAACTCACTATGTAGCCCAGGATGGCCTTGAACTCATGGCAGTCCTGCCTCAGCCTCCTGAGTGCAGGGATTACAGTCCTCCACCACCACTCTTTATGTGGTGCTGGGGTTTTGAACTTAGGGCCTTGTGCTTGCTAGGCAAGCACTTAACTGCTGTGCTATTCCTCTAGTCCCTATCTTGGTTTTTAATTTTGAGACAGGGTCTCCTTAAATTGCTCAATTGCCCAAGTTGGGCTTGAATTTAATAATCCTGCCTCAGACTGAGAGTGGAGGGTATTTGAAATTTTATTGACCTTTTTTATTTTTGAGACAGAGTCTAGGTCCATCCAAGCTTGTCCAGAGCTACATAGCCTAGGCTGGTCTCAAACAAACGACAGTTCTCCTGCCTCAGTCTCCTGACTGCTGGGATTATAGGTATGGGCCATCATGCCCAGTTTATGTGGTGCGGGGGGATCGAGCTCAGGGCCCTGCACACCAGAGAATTGCTCTAACCACAGAGCTACAGCCTCCTACCCCATTTATTGATATTTTAACTTCGTATGAGTGAATTAGGATTTTCTCAAAGCTGCAAGGGAAACAAAATCAGATGTTGAGACTGACATGATTAGAATTGCTGCTTAAATCTCTGATTTCAAATGTATATTCCTTAAATCAGCCTCACTGATCTCTATCTCACACTTGTTACAAAACGGAACTTACCACGTGACGTTCCTAAGTGTCATTCATACTTCTAAGATGCTGTTCTATCCGCTTTACATATTGGAACTCTGTGCAAGATTTTGTTTAAAAAAAGAATTGCCTGCTTACTGAAAATTATAAAAATACAAAAAGTAAAAGGGGCTGGAGGAATAACATGTTGATTAGAGCATTCGCCTAGCAAGCCCAACGCCCTGAGTTCAATTTTCGAGCACCATATAAGCTGGGTACGGTGGTGCATGACTGTAATCCCAGCATCTGCCAGGCTGGGGAAGGAAGATTGCCAGGAGTTTGAGGCCAGCGTGGGCTACATACTGAGTGCAGGACTACCTTGGACTACAGAGAGAACCTGTCTCAAAAAAGAAAAAGAAAGGGATCTTACAAGTTCTTAATTAGAAACAATAGTTCCCAAGAATCCTGACTGTCGGCCTTTTCTGCCCCTGCAGAGTGCAGCACATCGTGGGGAATCTCTTCATGCAGCTTGTGCTGGGTATTCCCTTGGAAATGGTCCACAAAGGCCTCCGAGTGGGGCTGGTGTACCTGGCCGGCGTTATCGCAGGTCGGTATTCTGAGAGGTAATACACAACCAACAACCAATCATCCATTCGCTGGGTTCTTCGGATGAAATGCAAAGGGCACAGGCATTGGTGGCCGGATTCTCAGTTAGCTGAAGGTGCCCTGCCCTCCCTCCATGCCAGGGAATGCGCTGAGTGTGAGGGGTAATTCAACTAGAGATTGTGGAGGACCTAGAGGCACACGGGTACCGTGCTTAGCCGGGGCATAATCAGAGACCGAGAGAAGTTTGGTGTATGCATACGTGTACTGCGTAAAGGCCTACAACCAGATCGTGAAGCCCAGATGTGTCAGACTGATGTTTTGGGGAATTAATAGGATCAGCTTTGCATTTAGGAAAGACAGCTTGGGCTGTGGATATGTCTTGGTAGTGGACTGTGTGCCTAGCTTGCGTTAGGTTCTGGCTCGATGCCCAGCACCACTAACCAGCCCCCGCCACCACCAACAAAAACAACCATAACAAACAGAATGTGGGGAATAACCAAAAGGGCTCCAAGCTGAGGAAAGTCTGGTATACAACTGTGACTTTTACACTGGGTACACCTACATTGATCTGTTATACTTTGGGAAGAATGTTAGGACTTTCACATATTCGGGTATTCATTTATTTTTTGGAAGCATCTTAGAAAACTAATTGGTCTTGCTCTATAGTCCAGCCTGGTCGTGAACTCACTATAGAGCCCAGGCTGGCCTTCAACTCATAGCAATCCTCTTGCCTCAGCCTCCCGACCGTTGGGGTTATAGGCATGTGCCACCAACTCAGCTAAGCTGCTAGTCTTCTCATTGAGTATGTAGTTTGTAAACATTCGCTTTGCCCTTTAACGTGGTCTGTCCTAAAGCACAGGTTTTTAATCCTGATGAAATACTATTTATCAATTTTTCCTTGTTTTATTTTTTGAGACAGGGTCTTGCTGTGTAATCTAGGCTGGTCCTGAACTCACTATATAGCCTAGGCTGGCCTCGTGCTCAAGGCAATCCTCCTGCCTCAGCCTCCTGAGTGCTAGGATTCAGGCGTCCACCACCACCCCTGGCTTCTGTGGTGCTGGGGAATTGAACTCCGGGCCCTGCGCTTGCTAAACAAGTGCTCTAATCACTGTGCCTTTCCTCCAGCCTAACTTCTCCTTTGATGAGTTGTGCTTTTGGAATTCTGACTAAAAATTTCACTGAGCCTTAGGTCCTGAAGATTTTCTTAAAAGTTATAGTTCTACTACAGAGGGAGAACCTGTCTCAAAAAAAAAAAAAAAAAAAAAAAAAGAACAACTTATAGTTTTAGCCAGGTGTGGCAGTGCAGGCCTGTAACCTGTAATTTCAGCACCCAGGGAACTGAGGCAGGAGTATTGCCCACATCTGAGTCCAGTTGGAGCAACTCAGTGAGACCCTTCTGCCTTACATTTAAATAGGTGATCCATTTCTTGGCTGTTTACGAGGTATGAGGTTCAGGTAGAGGTTGTTTTTACTTGTTTGCTTTACCTGTGAAAAATATCAGATCATTGCCAAAACAACTTGTTGAAATATTTTTCTTTATTAAATTACTTTTGCATCTTTGAAAAAGTAAGTACCTTTCTAAAAATAATCATGCTATTAAAAAGGCATTTTGAAATTTGGTAATTGGAAATTATTTCAACACTACATGATTTTAGTGTTGAAAATTAGGCAACAGCTCATAAATTCACATTTAATAAGTGCTGAAACTATTAATTTCTTAAAATTTTTCTGTAAAGATTTTATCGGGCTTTAAACTTTTTGTAGCGTTTTCTGATTATTTTGCAAGAACATATGACTGACAGTGGGGAAGTGTCAGAAATTACAACAAATTTATGTAATGGGGTAAGCACAGTCAGAGATAAAAGTCCCCCATTTGAAACTATGTCACTCTTAAAATTTTACATTTTGGCCATGATAATTAAATCTATGGAAAATAGCAAAATTTAGTATTGTCTTTGCACTTTTTAGCCTTTGCTCAGACAAAGCACCCAACATCCCCAATTTAAGAAGGTCTCATACAGTCCATTCACAGGCAGCTGGCAACCGCGGATGGCCATCTCACAGGCTAGAGAGCTGCTCACAGGAAGCCAGGTCAAGCCAAGGGGCCAATCCATGTGTGGAGACTCAGGCAAGGCCAGAGATTTCCCAGGAAGGAGCTATAACAATGTTTCTTCTTTCTTCATTATTTAGTTCAATCCCAGTTGGCCCCCCACCTTCAGAGCTGGTGCCCCTCCCTGACTTTCTGGCCTACAAGTCAACAATACATATACACTGGAAAAAGCTGCCCTGGTTGTTTCCAGTCTCAACAAATTGACACAATCCCTCCAGTTCAAGCCCCAACCAGCTGCCCCTTCCAGCCAGGCCCCACCTCCCAACGGTGGGCCATTTCAGTCATCCCACTACGTCCACACACATGAGGCTTTTGGAGGACACCCAGTTCCAAACATAGTAATATTTAGTCAAGTTTTTTTTTTTTTTTTTAACTGAAGTCTATTCAACAACATGGTGGTGCACACTTGTAATCCCGGCTCTCAGGAGGCTGAGGCAGTAGGATTGCCTGCCATGAGTTTGAGGCCAATCTGGACTACATACCTAATGAGGTTAGCCTGGACTATGGCACAAGACTGTCTCAATACAAACCAACAAAAACCAAAATGAAGCCTATTTAAGAAACACTGCTCACTAAAACTTTTTTTATGAAGCAAAAAGTTTAAAAATATTAATCCGTATACATCCGCTTCTAAAAATTATTATTTTTGTTTAAAAACATAGTATCGTAGTACATGTAATCTCTAAAAATGTAAATATACCTGTATGTCAGTAAGTGGCTGTATTAGTTCCCTTCCTGCCACAACAACGACACAACAATGTACCACAAACTGGGTATTTAAAACAGCAGCTTGAATAGTCTCCCAGCGCTGGAGGTGACAAGTCTGAGATCAGGTGTCAGCTGGGCGGTTTCCTCTGAAACCCCCAGGAGCATCCTCCATCATCTTAGCTTCTGGCAGTAGCCATGGGTCCTTGGTACATATTTAAAGAGGTGGGATCTCAATTAAAAATAAAAAGAACAGGGAGGTAGCTCAGTGTGAAGGCAAAAACAAACAAACAAAAGAAAAGAAAAAGAAAAGAAAAAGAACTGGTGAAGTTTGGTGATGTACATTCCCATCCCTGCTATGTTTTGTTTTGATTGATTTTTGGAGACCAGATCTCACTCTGTAGTTCAAGCTGGTCCAGAACTCACTATGTAGCCCAGGCTGGTCTCAAACTCACAGCAACCCTCCTGCCTCAGCTTAAGTACTGGGATTGCAGGCATGTGCCACCATGCCCAGCTCATTTTTATGTGGGTTAGGGATTTGAACCCAGGTCCTTATGCATAGTGGGCAAGTGCTTTTAACCACTGAGTTATGCCAGGACCTTCCTTACTCCTTTTTTGGATTTCTCTTACCCCTTTCTCCTTCTGGGTCTGCACACACCTTTTTTCCTGTCCTGGAAAACCTGTGTGACGGTCAGGATGGCCTGGCTCCTCCGATTTCCACGTCTCTGAGTCTGTTTTACAGACAGCTTGATTTCAATCCGCAGACTCGGCCCGCCTGGCTGGTGCGGAGGGAGGCCTGACCACTCACGTCCTCTGCTGTCTTTGCTGCAGCTTCTCTGCCCACCTGGTCTCTCCTCTCTGCGGTTAGCATCATTTCCCCAAACACAGATTAGATCATGTCATACTAAAAAATTAAGAGTGGGTAAAGAAAGCCACAAAGTAAGACCCTGTCTCAAAAAAAATTTTTTTTCTTCATATGTAACGTAATTCTACTAGTTTCCATATCCTTGCTCCTGGCAAAATGTGCCCAGAGTAAGATAATTTGTTACAATGTAGCATGTTGGTCCTCAGATCTGCTCATCAGAACCTTTATCCTTTATTATAACAATTTATAGTTGAATCATATGGAACAGAAAGACCCAAGAAACTGGTGCCAGCAAGATCTTGTCTCAAAATGAAAACAAAAAGCCCAAACCAAAAACTGTTTTGTATTTCTTATTGTATATAACTAGCACGTTCTCTAACTACGTATTAAATGTATAATAACAGGTGCTTTATTGGATATATGACATACACATATTTTCTCTCAGTCTGTCTTGTTTTTCAATCTCTTAATAGTATCTTTTGCTGGGCGCAAAGTCTGTAATCGCAGTCCTTTGAGAGGCAGAAGCAGGAGGATCACAAGTTTGAGCCTAGCGAGGCTGTTTAGCAGCTTGGCAAGACTGTTTCAAAATAAAAAAATAAAACATGGATTGAGGGTGGAGCTCACTGTGAAGGTTCTGTACTTGGTCTGTAATACCACGCATAAAAATCTTGTGAGCGTTATTTATTTATTTTTGTAGTACTGGGGACTGAACCCAGGACTTTCAAACTGAGCTACATTTACAGCCCATTTTGAATTTTTGATTATGAGACCAGGTCTCATTTAAGTCTTTACATTGGCCAGGCTGGGCTTGAATTCGCCATCCTCCTGCCTCTGTCTCCTGGAGTGCTGGGATGACAGGTCTGTGATGCCAGGCCTGGCTGAAGCGTAAATTTTATTTTTTGAGACAGTCTTTCCTCTGTGGTCCGGCCTGGTCTTGAACTCATTAGGTAGCACAGGCTGGCCTGAAACTCATGGCAGACCTGCTTTAGCCTCCCAAGCGCTGGGATTACCCACATGCACCAACACACCTGGTTTATGCAGGGCTGGGGAATCGAACTCTGGACTTTGTACCTGCTACGCAAGCCCTCTAACTGCTGTGCTACTCCTCCAGTTTCAATTTTAAAATTTTGATTAAATGTATCAATTACTCAGTTTTAGATATTGTGGTTTTAGTGTCCTATCAAAGAAATCTTGCTTAACATAAGGTTGCGATGATTACTTTTTGCTTTCTTTCAGAAGATTTATAATTCTAGCTTTACATTAGGGCATATGATCTGTTTTTACGTACAAAGAATGATGTAGATTGGATTGAAGTGTCATTGTTTTTGCGTGTAGATGTCTATTCCAGGGTCATTTGTTGAAAAGACAATGTTCTCTCCACTAAACGGCCTTTGAGAAGGCCGGATGGCTAGCATAGCAGGTAGAGTATTTGCCTAGCAAGTACAGGGCCCTGAGTTCAATTCCCAGCACCACATACACCGGGCGTGATGGTTCAGACTTGTCATCTCAGCCCTTGGGAGGCTGAGACAGGAGGATTGCTGTGAATCCAACACTAGCCTGGGCTCCATAGTGAGTTCAGGACCAGCCAAATTTAAAAAATAAATAAATGAAGTTGTTGGGCAGTGACAGAGTTACAATCCAAAGTGGTGCCAGAGTGCCATGTGCCATGTGTCCCCGTGTTGTCACTGACAAGGTCATGCTGTCTGCCTTCTCTGATAAGGCCGTGAGCCAAAAGCCAGTTTACAAAAGCAGGGTGCAATCATGTCCGGGTGATCACTCAGGCATGGCCAAGGTTTACTTAAGGTAAAGGAGAAAGGGAACTTTTGCTGATGTGAGAAGCAAGCAGCAATCTTCCCTCCCACCCAGTCCTACCTTGGAGCAGGCAGGATTGCAGAAACAAGAGGCACCAGGTAACTTCTGTTTTGCAAAAGATTAAAAAAGAAGTTACAAGACACAGGAGTTTTCAAACACTGGTTTAGCAAGATAATACAGAGGCCGATTTAAAGGAGGGGTTGCTTAGCTTTTTTTACCTTTAGATTTGTCGGTATCAAAATTCTCTTTCACTTTCACAGCAAGTTTAACGTAGTTTATTTATTTATTTATTGGGAGCTGGAAATTGAACCCAGCCCCCTTCCCCACGCTAACCTTCTAGAATCCCCGCGCTACATTCCACTCCGATTGCGATGTTACATGTAACACAGTCCTTACTGATGAACAAACGACTGGGTCTCCTCTAGTTGCTTATCCTAGGTCAGAGCCGGATCTTCCTAGCACGAAGTAGGTGGGGTGTTACACTGCTCCCTGTGGAACAAAGGATGGCCTGGAAAGGAAGGGTCCACGGGTACAGGGAGAACATCTTAAAGGCAGGTGGCTTGCAAGGCCTTGCCTCAGTCCACCTGATCAAGGATTGGGTTAGGAAAGATGTTGTGGGTCACTGGCCAGTCTAATTGGTGTGTGGATTGGATTTCTGAGGCTGCCACTAGATGAGAAATTACTGGAATGTCTCCGATATTGTGGTAGTTTTGACAAAATATATGGGATATTTGAAAATATTCTCCACAATACATGTCAGGCCGGGTCTGAACCCTCTGTATCTAACAACCATTTACCTCCCTAGAGAACACATTGAAGTCAGGTCTATTGATATCCCTATCCTGGAGAAAGGGAAGCTGAGTCAAAGAGGTTAAGTAACCTCCTCAGGTCTCACATCTGGCAAGTCTGGTGCCAGGCTGTGCTCTTGCCTCTGTGTACTCCTTTCTATCAAATACTAATGTTTCAGAGAAAAATTGGGAAAGGTAACCCGTGCAGTTTTAAATGAGAACTGTTTATCTGCTGTGATTTTTGTAGTGTGTCTGATGCTGATGCTTTTTTTTTTTTCTTCAGGTTCTCTTGCCAGCTCCATTTTTGACCCACTCAAATATCTTGTGGGTGCTTCTGGAGGAGTCTATGCCCTCATGGGGGGCTATTTTATGAATGTACTAGTGGTAAGAACTGGGGGAGTGGAGTCTGTGAACTTTTACATTTCTTTTAGGGCTGAGAATTGAACCCAGGGCTGCATACCTGTGAGGCTGGTGCTCCACCAAGCCCCTTCTCTCTTATTTCCTGAACAGTTACTGTTGTTTGTATCAGGGAATCCCTGGTTATCAGTATTTGCTGAGCACTCACCTTCTTTCTGAGAATCATGTGGTCCCAGAGTTTATCTTTCACACCTTATCTCAGAAGTAATGAGGTATAAATAACATTTTAAATTAAAAAAAAAAAGGTCAGGAGCCCTAATATAGCCAGCCATGGTGGTAGAGGCCTGCAATTCTAGCACTTGGGAGGCTGAGGCAAGAGGACCACTAGTTTGAACCCAGTCTAAGCAGTTTATTGACTTAATGAGAATTTGTCTTAAAATAAAAAATAATACTCCCAATGTAGTATCTATTTTTTTTTTTGAGACAGGGTCTTGCTCTGTAGCCCAGGCTGGCCTTGGACTCAGTACAATCTGCTTGCCTTGGCCTCCCTAGTGCCGGAATTACAGGTGTGTACCACCATCCCAACTTTATGTAGTCCTCAGGAACTGAACTCAGGGCCTTGTTTTGGCAAGGCAAGCATTTTAACCACTGTGCCATTCCTCCAGCCTAGTATTATTATTATTATTTTTTTAGACAGGGTCTCACTCTGTAGTCCAGGCTGGTCTTGAACTTACTATGTTGCCCCAACCCCAATATATTACCTTTTAAGACTCTGTGTATGTAGTCTTGCAGTCTTATACATAAGAATATGTATATGACTTAAGAGAAGAAAGGTTTATTTAGCTTATAGTTTTAGAAGCTCTCACACAGACCACTCACAGGACAGCCAGCAATGGTGGAAACACATGGCAGAGGCTGGAAGCTGCTTGTGGCATTGCAGATAGCCACGTGAGGCAGGAGCAAGTTGTATCTGGAGACTCAGGCGAGGCCAGAGCTTTCCCAGGAAGAAGCTGTGGCCATGTTTCTTCTTCCTTCTCCTTAGTTCAAGCTGCCAGTGGAGCCTTCCTATACCTCTACCTGTACCTAGACCTATACCACTCCCATACCTCCTGGCCCAAGAGTCACTGACACCCTCCCCAGAGCTCTGCCCTGCATGCTGTCCATCCCCAACAAGTTGACACCATCTTTCCACGTCAGACCCCAAACATCTACCCCCTCCAGCCAGGCCTTTCTCCTAACAGCACTGTGTTCCACAGTCCTCCCACTACGTCAAAATACACGTGGCCGTTGAGGACACTCCAGATCCACACATTACATATATGTTTCCTTTTGGACACCTTTCTATATGTATTCAAAATCCTCCCAATGGTCCCACTACAATGTGAACTGCCCGTGATGTTGTCCATCTTAGCAACTAAGTATCCCACTCAGCCTTGCAGTGCTCAGGTGACAATTTCTGTACAACTGCATTATGGTTATTTTAAGGAATCTTATTGAAAAATAATCTGGGGCAGTTTCATATTTACATACAATGCTGTGAGAAGGGTTTTTTTTACATTTATCTTTTTGCATTTGTGCATTTTTTTCTGTAGGACAGATTCCTTTAAGTGGATTTACTGGGTGAAAGCTGTATATTTCAATGTGCAGATACCAGAGTGCCTTCCAAAGTTGGCATATTATTTTATGCTCACATGATGGTATGCAAGAGTGCCAATCAATTTTAAAACATATTAAAATGTTGACTTGTTCTCAACACTTTAACCATTTAGGTAGACTTTTAAAAACATATGTAGGAGTAGGGCTGGGGCATAGTGTAGTGGTTAAAGCACCTGCCTAGCAAGCTCAAGGCTGTGGGTCTGATTCCCTAGTACCACGTGAAACAGGCATCATGGTGATACACACCTGTGATCCCAGCACTGGGGAGGCTGACGCAGGAGGGTTGCTGTCAGTTCGAGGCCAGCCTGGGCTACATAGTGAGTTCAGGGCCAGTCTGCATTACAGAGAAAGATCCTGACTTAATATAAATAAATAAATAGATAATACTCTAAGAGGACAGATGTCAAGCAATTATAAAGCTATTCTAAATACAGATATCACTTTTAAAAATGGGGCTAGATAGTTGAATGTGGTGGTGCATGTCTGCAGTCCCAGCGCTTGTAGGCTGAAGCAGATTACCTTGTGTTTCAGCCCAGCCTGGGCTACACAGTGAATTCAGGGCCACCCTGGACTACACAGCGAGACCCTGTCTCAAAAAACAAACCAGTGACAACAACAAACCTATTTTTTCAAGACCTTGTCTCAGAAGAAAAAAGACCTCCCCCAGAAAAAAAACCCATAAAAACAAAAAAAATACCCAGCTGGGTGTGGGGGTTAATACCTGTAATCCCAGCACTTGGGAAGTTGAGGCAAGAGAAATACCATGACATTTGAGTCCAACCTGGATTAAAATGAGACCCTATCTCAAAAGGAAAAGAAAGAAAGAAAGAAAGAAAGAAAGAAAGAAAGAAAGCAAGAAAGATAGAAAGCAAGAAAGAAAGAAATAAAGATGAAAAAAAAAACCCTTCTCCAAAATAAATTTCCAAATTTTGGATTACAAATCATTAGTGGTATAAGCTTAGTTTAAGGTCTTATAGCCAAAAATTTAACAAAGAGAAAACACATCAGTGCCATCATTTGCAATAAGGGAAGGTACTGCTGATTTATGTGTGCCCCAGGGTATGTAAATTATCTCCTGCTGTGGGTTCTGCTCATGTTAGCTTGCAAATAATTGATTTAAAATAAACACTGCTGTCTGGGCACCTTCACTCCCTGGGAGAGGAAGGTTGCCAAGCCAGAGGGGGTGGGGGGGCAGAAGCCCCTCAGCAAATTAAAGGGGAGGTATTGGCTCACCTGTTTTCTAGGAACATGCAGCTGAGTGAGATTTTTTCAAGGCTAAAATCAAACAATTTTTTTATATTAACATTTCATTTATTTTATTTTATTATTTGAGACAGAGTCTCACTCTATCCCAGGCTAGTCCTAAACTCACTACGTCGTAGCCCAGACTATCCTTGAACTCACAGCAATCCTCCTTCCTCAGCCTCCCCATTGCTGGGATTACAGGTGTGCGCCACCACGCATGGCTTACGTGTTGCTGTGGAATTGAACTCAGGGTCTTGCCCTTGCTAAGCAAGCGCTTTAACCCCTGTGCCATTCCTCCAGCCCCCACATTTTATTTCTTTGGACATTACCTTAAAAAACTGAAGTAACATTCAAGTTTTAGTTCAGTGTTTGTTGACGAGTAGTGGCAAAGGATGAAGAGATGGCAAATAAATAGTAACCGGGTTTATGATCGTGGTCATCCCTCCGACTAGCTACCTTTTGCTTACTTATTGACGTGTTTGATGTTGATTGTATGTTACTTATATTCAATTTCTGTCTAATGCAATTGTCTCTCCTTTTTTTGTTGGCGCTTTATTAGAAAAAATAGAGAAGGGGAATAGAAGGGGTGTAAAGCTTTCACTAGTTGGAGGGAGACCAGAAATGTGGGTTACTAATTGTGCCTTACTTATTCCATGGAATTAAACACTCCCTTTCATCTTATTGTCCAAAATACACCCCCACCCGCGACACTTCTTGATGAATTAGAAAACTTAGCTGTTACCCACCCCCACGCAAATATTTGACACGCAAACATTGTTTTAAACTCAAAAGCAGGTCGAGAGTTGAGGTCTCATTTGCCAATAGGTAGCTTATACGATTATCATTTGTTTCTTTGCAAGAATTTTCGAGAAATGATTCCCGCGCTTGGAATTGTCAGACTACTGGTCATCACCCTGATAAGTAAGTGAGCATCATGATCAGGGACATTTTGTTCCATTGGCGCAGTCTTCAGAAGCTTTTCTGTCACCCCATCACCAGTGCCCAGGGGGATAGCTAGCCCAGAATCAGGCTTCTTGGTGTGAGGTGGGAAGGTAGCCCTAGGAGTCTTCACAGGCCCTGGATGGTTCTGGGAGGTGCCTGAGGGATGTGGTTTTGCCTTTTGTTTCTTTCTAGAGTAGGGGGAACTAGCTTGCCTTCTCTATTTCAAACCACAGTACCTTTCCTTCTATTTTATATACGGGATTTTGTCTTACAGATGTTGGAATCTAAGCTGGGCATGGTGGTGCACACCTGTAATACCAGCCCTCTGGGAGGCTGAGTCTGGAGGATTACAAATTCGAGTCCTGCTTGAGGAACTTAGTGAGACTTTATCTCAAAATGAAAAATAAGGGGGCTGGGGACGCAGCTCAGTGGGGAAAGTGCTTGCCTAGTGTGTGCAAGTGGTAGGTTCAGATCCCTAGCACCACTTAAAGACTAGCTAGGCTATGGTGGTACGTGTCTTTAATTCCAGCGCTCAGGAACTCATGTGGCTGAGGCAGGAGAATCGCCTGGGCTACATAGTGAGTTCAGGAACAGGCTGTGTTTACAGAGTGAGACTCTGTCCCAAAGGCAAAAAAAAAGAGTGGAGGTGAAGAAAATGAAAGTTCCAGAAGCTAAGAGGGTAAATGAGTTGGTGTTTGACATCTTCCAGGAATTATATGCTGAAGGTGTGCTGGAAGAATGCTCAGTCTGGAAATCAGGGCTGGAATGTAGCTGAATCTGAAAGTAAGGATATATTCTGAGTGATGGCGGGGGCCCTACGAGGCAGAAGGAAACAGGGCAAAGACGTGTGCTAACTTGTAATTAGGAACCTGCTTCAGGAAGTGCTGTACGTGGCGGAGGCTGGAGGTGGAAGCAGACCCCAGGGTCAGACTTGAAAGCCAAGGCAGAACTTTTACCTGATGCCCGTGACTTTTGGTATTAAGATTTCAGGTCTGCAGAAAAAGGCTACGTTTAGTGTAGGGACCATTTAACTATGAAAAACACCAATATTTCATTCTCAACTAAAATATCTCCCTTGCTAGAGTTTATACCATACTGTAGATAGTGGGGGGTTTTTTGTTTGTTTTTTAAATTTCCACAGGCAGTACAAAACTTAAGGGAAAATTGTCAGTGGAGAAGGGAGAGTGAGTCTGTGGCCATGAGGGAGCCAGGAGGGCACTGCAGAAAAAGAGTTGCCTCCTGAGGTGGTAAAAGAAATAACTAGTAGGAGGCTGAGGCAGGAAAATCACAAATTTGAGCCCTGCCTGGGGAACCTGACAATTTAGTAAGACCTCATCTCAAAATAAAAATGAAATAAGGCCAGGGTATAGAGTTCAGTGCAAAGACTTTGGTTCAGTCAATCCTCAGTACCACACAGAGATGGGTAGGTGGGTGCATGAAGAGAGAGAGAGATCATAGCCAGAACCAAGGGATGAGTCACTTGACTAAAAAAAAATTGTCACACAAATTACTCGACATTTTAGCCAGTCTGCATCTTTTAGCTGTGATGATTTTTTTTTTTTTTTTTAGACTAAACCTCATATCCTTAGTGAGGAAATGGTTTTGGTATTCTTTAAATTCTTCAGTATTGGCGTGCAAACCCTGTTGCTCATGTACAGGGTATTTCCAAAGAGTTTATGTAGTATAGCACGCTTGAGGCAAGTACTAAAATCAACAAAGGATGTATTTTTTCTTTTCCTTTCGGTACTGGGAATCGAACCCGGGGCCTGGCACATGCCAGGCAAGTGCCCTATCATCGATCTGTGCTCCCAGCCCAGAGATACGCTTTCATGTATGCCATGAACACCTTTCCAAGTTGGAGTCCCAGCACAAGGTGAAGAATTACAACATAAACCAAACCAATAAAACATAAATTAAGGGATATATTTTATTTTTTATTTAAAAAATTTTATATATTAATAAAGGGCTGAAGGAATAGCCCAGCAGTTGGAGTGCTTGCCTGGCAAGCACAAGACTCTGGGTTTGATTCCCCAGTGCCACATAAGCCGGACATAGTGAAGTATGCCTGTAATCCCAGCATTTGGGAGGCAGAGGCAGGCGGACTGCTCTGTGTCAAGGCGGGCCTGGGCTACATAGTGAATTCAAGGCCAGCCTGGACTACAGAGTGAGGGAGACCCTGTCTCAAAAGAAGAATTTTTTTTTTAAATGATACACTTTTTGAAACACATTTCCTTGGAAACATATAAGCACAGCTAAATTGTCAGTGAGTACTTTCTGGACTCAAATTTGGTCCAGTGACTTTAACATCAATGCAGTATTGAATGGGAAACCAGCCAGAACACAAGGATGTAGCCAAAGGCAAGGACTAGATCTGCCCATCTCCTGTCACACAGAGGTCACTAACTAGAGCACAGGGAGTTCAGGGATCAGAGTGGCAGTCATGAGAGACGTTTCTGAGCATAGCCTGTGTGCACAGACACAGTTCTTCCAGGCCAAGCAGCCCAGAAGCTCCCTTGGCCGCGCAGACCTGACTTAGCTGACCAAGTTCTGGTTTCATTTTTGGAGAATGTGGCCTCTTTCCAGTCACAGTCCATCTTTACTACCCCTGATGGTAAACAGAGGCACTTACGGGGTGGGTAAGAGGAGATCTGTGGTGTCTGGGTTTCTGTATGTACAACATGCTCCCATCTTCCTCTCAGCGTTGAGACATGTCATCAATCCTCTAGCTGGTCTCCCCAGCTGTCTTTATGTCCCACTGGCTGTTTTTTGTTGTCCTTGCCCATGCTGGTCTCAAACTAACAATCCTCCCGTTTCAGCTTCCTGAGTGGCTGGTATTGGTTATTTCAGACGTGCACCACCAACTCTCGTTTCTTTTCTTCTTGATCTTTTATATAAAGTCTGTTTCCTGTAGACCAGCCATAATGATCTTTATGAAATAGAAGTCAGATCACTGCTGCTGTGCTCAAAGGCTTATAAAGGGTTCCTTTCTCTCAGTCTAGAAGTCTAAGTCCAGATGGTGGCTCATATGTCCCCTGGGAAATTTATCCTCTGGTGTCAACTGATTTCATTGCCTCCCACTTTATTCCTTAGCTCTAGTCATAACCTCCTGGAAATGTTTCTTTCTCTCTCTCTCTTTCTTTCTTTCTTTCTTTCTTTCTTTCTTTCTTTCTTTCTTTCTTTCTTGGTATATGTGTGATAGTAAAGATTTAACCCCAGCCTGTTCAATTACTATTATTATTTTTTTTTGAGACAGGGTCTCGTTCTATACTTCAGTCTGGTCTTGAACTCACCGTGGAGCCCAGGCTGGCCTTGGACTCACGGCAGTCCTCCTGCCTCAGCCTCCCGAGTGCTGGGATTACAGGCATGCACCACCACACCTGGCTTATGTGGTTCTGAGGAATCAAACTCAGGGCCTATGCTTGCTAGGCCAGTGCTTTAACTGTCTTGCCATTCCTCCAGCCCCTCAAAACATTTTTTTTTTTTAAATTGTGAGCTGGGCCCAGTGATACAGACCTGTAAACCAGCCTTAGTGAGACCTTGTCTCAGAATAAAATAATCAAGGCTGGAGCTGTAGCTCAGTGCAAAGACCCTGGGTTCAATACCTAGTAACACGCGTGCGCACACACACACACACACACACACACACACACACACACACACACACACACACAATTTCCTCTTCCTTTGGCTTTCCCATTCACCTTCCTGTTTTCTCCATAGTAGGTAGGTGGGTTTGGCCCACTGTGTGCAGGTCAGTTTGACCCACTGTGTGCTTCACTATCTGATCCTTCCCTAGGCCATGGGCTCTATGGGTCAGGTCTTCTCGATCTTTCCATCACTGAGCATTTACCAACTAGAAAAGTGCCTGCCACATAAATGACCATCCCACACTTGTTGGGTGACTCCCTCCATGAAACAGAAGGATGACAGTGCCCCGGGCTGTTGTTGAGGGTCGCTAAGTTAATCCACGCAGACCTTTCAGAGCAGAACCTGGCCCACAGCAAAACTCACTAGTTGTCATCCATTGTGATAAGAGGGAAACTGGAAACATATGGCGCATCATTGTGAGGATCCTGGAGCTTCATTAGGCTGTTTTTCTTCCTAGTTGTATCCGACATGGGATTTGCTCTCTACAGAAGATTCTTTGTCCCTGCAAATGGGTCTCCGGTGAGTTCAGTTTTCCTTTTTTAAAGTACAAAAGTAATTACTGACTTAACACAAAGAGTCATCAAATAGAAATCGGAATTCCATTTTAGGGCAGTCGAATATAAATTTGGAAGCTAAGGAAATGAGACTTTCAGACTGGTCTCACTGATGCCTTCACTGCTCCTCCTGCCATGTTGGTAGCCCTCCAGAGATTTCCCTGTCCACAAACGGCAGAGGGGAATACAGACCATATGAATTTATTGTAGTGAAGAGAAGTGATAGGACTGATTTTCAGTTTTGCTACGATTAACCTTTGAGGTTTCTGTTTGAGTATTTGTGGGTATGTTATCATTTGTATCTTAATTTTTAAATATAAGGTCTGTCCAGGCTGATCCTGAACTTACTATGTAGCCCAGGCTAGCCTTGAACTCACATTAATCCTCCCTGCCTCAGCCTCCTGAGTGCTGAGATTATAGGTGTGTGTCACCACACCAGGCTTATATGATGTTGGAGAATCAAACCCAGGGCCTTGCGCTTGCTAGACAAGTGCTCTGGCCTCTGTGTTGTTCGTCTAGCCCTTGTGTTTTAATTTTGCGTCTCATTTCTATAGAATGTACCTATAGAGATCCCTTATAGGGACTTAACTCCTGTTCTTGTGAATGACATTCTATAGGATATACAACCACCAGCCAGGCAGGGTGGTGCACGCTAGTAATCCCAGGACTCTAGGAGGTAAGGAAGGAGGAGCAAAAGTTCTAGTCCAGCCTGTGCAATTTAGTGAGACTGAAGAAACAGATCAGTGCAGAGGCCATTAGGTTCCATCCCTGGTATCATGAAAAAAAGAAAAAGGGCTAAAGGAATGGCTTAGTGGTTAAAGTGCTTACCTAGCAAGTGCTAAGTCAAGTGCAAAGTACCTGAATTCGATTCCCCAGCACCGTGTAAGCTGGGAGAAGTGGTGCACACCTTAATCCCAGCACTTGGGAGGCTCAGACAGGAGGATTGCCTTGAGTCCAAGGTCAGCTGGGCTCCATGGAGTTCTGTGTCTCCTTTATGTCACCCCCTACTTCTCCAAACTTTCAAAGCTCTTGTTCGATGGTGATGGCATTTGGGTTTGCAACTGAAATATGCCATTTGCACTTTCTCCACTCACCTCCACTCCTCTCCCTCTTCTCCAGGTGTCGTTTGCCGCGCATGTTGCGGGAGGATTCGCTGGGATATCCATAGGCTACACTGTGTTCAGCTGCTTTGACAAGGCGCTGTTGAGGGACCCGAGGTTCTGGATTGCCATTGCTGCTTACTCAGCTTTTGTCTTATTTGCTGTGTTTTTCAACATTTTCCTCTCCCCCGCAAACTGACCTGCCCTCAGATAACCCAGCGGGGAAAAAGAGCTATTCTGGTTTAAAAAAAAAAAAAAAAGGAAAATTATGAAGACATGGAGAAGTCCCTGCAAATGTCAACAATTTTTTAAAGGGATAAAAAGTGCTGATCAGCTGCGAGGACTCCTTGGAAAAAGGCTTTATGATTTGGGGAAGGAGATCTCTGAAAGCAGAGGGGAAAAAGAGAAGGAAAAAATAGATAAAAAGAAGGACAGTAAACCAGACATTGGGTATTTTCCAGACATATAGTATGTATGTATGTGTGTATGTATGTATGTTTATACATATCCTTGCTTTCATTAGAGGACATATTTTGGAGCCTGTTTGATAGAATCCATGAATGTTGAGAATAAAAACTTTTCATATCTGTGTCAGACTCTTGATGACCACTTTTAAGTAGATTGCTGTTTGTAGTAGATAGGTCACCTACTGCTGAGCTGCTCTGTGGAAATTATTAATCTTTTCAATATCCCAGTGTCTTAGTTAATTATTAGTTGCTGGGACCAAAAAGGTGACATTCACAATTTAAGGGAGGAAAGATTTATTTTGGCTCACAGTTTCAGAAGGTCACAGTCCATTCCTGGGTGGCTGGCAATAGCAAAAGTGCTCAACAAAGGTGTGGCTGGGGGAAGAGCTGCTTACAGCATGGCAAACAGGAAGCCACAGAGCAAGGAAGGGCAGAGCTAGCTAGCACACATCCTTCTAGGTCCTGTCCCAGTGATCTGCCCCTTCTGACTAGGCTCCACCTCTTAACAGCACATGGTTGCATGGTATTGACAACATCCAAAATACATGAGGACTTTGGGGGACATTTCAGATGCAATTCATAACATTCCACCCCGACCCTAAAAGACTCATGACCACCTCTTTATACAGAATGTACTTAATCCACCTCTAAGAGTTGCCAAAGTCTTAACACTCCAGCACTGCTACAAATTCAAGTCCTAAGTCTCCTCTGAGACTCAAGGCAAAATCCTAGTTGTGAGCCCCTGTGGGAAAAAAAAAGTTAAAACACTTCCAACATACAATGGCACAGGATAAAAAAATCCCATTCCAAAAGGAGGAATTGGAGGATAGAAAGCAATCAGACCAAAATAAGTTCTGAACCCAGCAAGGCAAGAGTTAAAGCCTGTAGTGCTATTGAATCCCGTAGTTCTGTGTTTATCACTTGGAAACTGTGGTGAGATGTCAGCTCCAAAGGGCTTGGAAGGCCCTATCCCTACAGCATTGCCTTGACTGTAAACTCCATAGCTTCTCCTTCGGACTGGCTCTGCTCACACCCTGCAGCCCTCCTCAGTGGACAATCCATGTCTCTAGCACCTCTAAGTTCCTGGGGTCTCTGCTGTACCTTAGGCTGCAGAACTTCATGCATTATCCTTCTAGAAGCACACTGCCGGGCCTCCTTGGCCTTCCTCTGAAACCTGGGTGGAAGCCTCTATGACTCCACAGCTTTTGCACTCTCTGTGCCTGTGAAGTCAGCATCATGTGGATGTC
Organism: Ctenodactylus gundi; assembly: GCA_004027205.1. Taxonomy (NCBI): domain Eukaryota; kingdom Metazoa; phylum Chordata; class Mammalia; order Rodentia; family Ctenodactylidae; genus Ctenodactylus; species Ctenodactylus gundi. The sequence goes on from PVKB01003802.1 coordinate 156,490, forward strand.
GCCAAGGTCTGTCTCGGGCATGAGCAGCAGTCTAGCTCCTTGGACAATTGCAGCCAAGGCCTCTGAGTTCCTAAATGGCTGATCTCCAGCAAACACTTCTCTCTTTTGCCCTATAAGATCTCTGGGGTACTGTTCTTAGAGCAAGGTCCTTTGCTTTTCCACCCTTTAATTGGTAAAGGGTGAAGTCTTATTGATTTTTGAGATTTCCTCAAGGCATCTTTTTTATGATCCTTTTTCCCAACACTTGGCTTCTTTGTAATGCTAATCTCTTTAAAAACCATGTGCTTTTCTGCTGTTTTCTCCTGCTCATTGTAGAGCTGGCTAAAAGCCGCAAACAGTACCCCCATGTGGCAGCCTGAACATTGGGTTGCTTTGAAATCTCCTCTACTATCTTAAATAGCCCACTATCCTTAATTTCAGTCCAGGCAAAGTCTCTGGACAAGGGCAAACTGCCAACACACTTTTTGCCAGAGCATAGCTTGCATGGTTTCTAGACCAGTTGCCAATAAAGTCCTCTTTCCAACCTGAAACTTCTTGAGCCCAGCCTTTACAATCCACACTTCTATCAGCAATCTGGTCTTTTGAGCTCCTAACAGCATCTCCCAACAAACTCAGTTCACAGCACTCTAAGGCTTCTCTAGCTGGCATCTTCAAACTTTTCCAGACTCCTCCAACAAAATGGTTCCAAAGGCTTCTAAACCACATTGTCGGGTAAAGTCGTAGCAACAACCCCACTCCTCTGGTACCAACTTCTTAGTTAATTATTCACTGTGACATTCATACCTTAAGGAAGGAAAGATTTATTGTAGCTTAGAATTTCAGAAGGTCACAGGACATGCCAGCGGTGGCTGACAATGGTGGAACCACTTGGTGGAGGCGTAGTTGGAGGAAGAGCTGCTCCCTAGCATGGCAGACAGAAGGCCAAGTGAGCAAGGAAGGGAAGAGCGAGCACACATCCTTCTAGTTCTGTCCCAGTGATCCGCATCTTCCAGGTTAAGCCCCAGTGTTCCGCCACTTCCAGGATAAGCTCCAGTGGTCAGCCCTTTCCAACCAGACCAGTCTACACTACGTTATTACTAGGAATACTGGAGGCATTCTTTATCAGTAAGGCATAGTTAGATATGTGAGCTCTTAAAATTTCTATTATAATTAACAAATGAAAAACTCAGTTGTTCCCACACAAGGGCGGACCTGCAAGCGGCTGTAGGCACGCACTCCTGGCTGCCTTACCGAGTGGGACCGAGGGAGAATATTTCCAGGGCTGCAGTTGGTTGTTCTGTTGGGCAGGGCGGCGGGGTAGGAAGAATGAACAGCGAGGCAGGTGACTTAGCTGACGGCTGACTCACCATCCCTGCGTGCTCCACGCCTCGGAGGGATAAATTCAGAAAGCAAGGTGAGGTGGCCACGATCAAACTTCTAGGTGTGAGGGGCTTCCCAGGTATACCTAAACTAGACAAGGTTATGTGTGAAGCACTCTGTTTTAGCTAGTTCAGGAAGACTTGTTTGAAACGGTTTTATCTTTTGAATTCTGTGGTCCTGTCTGTGGATACTAGTTTTCATGCCATTTGCTCTGAAAGATTTAATTTGGGACAAATAAATACTACTTCTTGACCTTTCAAATAGTGTTTTCATTACTTTTTGTAATTATAAAAGTAAAGTTCTCGTGGTAAAAAATGAAAATACATATAGCTATAAAATTTTTAAGTCAGTGGTAATTCCATCATCCAAAGTAATCACAGTTAATTTTTTGAAGGACATTCTTCTACAATTTCTTGTATGCATGTCTATGTATAAATCCACAGTTATAGGACTATGTACTATTCCATTTTCTAGTCTAAATCTCACTGAAACAATGTCAAATGCGTTTAATATTAGCATACATATTTGCTATTTCTACTGGTTGTGCAGTGTTACACTGTGGACATGCCATGATTTATTCAACCAGTCTTTCTGGTATGAATAATCTGTTAGATGTTTTCAATTTATGACATTATAAATAGCATAACATCTTTGCTCACATTCTGAAGTATTTTGAGTTGTTGGATCACAGTACACTATTACTAACACATTAAAGTCAGTAGAAACTTTCTCTGTCAGGACTACAACCAAACTTCAGATGTGGTTGATGTTTTTACAAGTCTCCGTAACTGTATGAAGCTTCAAAAAACTAGATTCTGGAAGCAGTTATTTAAAAGCCCCCCCAAAATCGCTACATGGCATTCCTAAGTTTAAATAAACTTTTAAGAGGAAACAGATGATCTCTTAATGTTCTCCCATGCAAGTTCAAGTTTGTTCGAAGAAGAAAAGCAACAGTGAAACAGCGAAGAGCTGGCTCCCGAGCCTGCCTGAGGGGTCTGAACGCTGCCGCAGCGGTGTGACCTTGGGGAAGCCACGGCATGCCTCAGAGTCTGCATCAGTAAAACGGGGTGTACAGCAAGTGGGAGAAACAACTACCTCATCAGACTTTTGAGATGAACCTGTCTTTCAACTATAGCATTTTGTTTGAGGGAATAACGTTTCTCTCTATATATAAGGGATGCAGGACATTGATTTTTATTTTAAATGAAAGTGAATGAAGCTGGGCCTGCTGGCACAGGTCTGGAATCCCAGCACTCTGGGAAGCTGAAGCAGGGAGATAGCAAGTTCAAGCCCAGCCAGCCAAGCAACTGAGACTGTCTCAAAATAAGAAATTAAGAGCTGGAAGCATAGCACAGAGGTTAGAGTGCTTGCTTAGCAAGAGCAAGGGCCTGATTCGGTTCCCCAACCACCACATAAACTGGGCATGGTAGCACTTGTCTGTAATCCCAGGAGTTGGGAGGCTGAGGCAGGAGGCCAACCTAGTCTATCTGGTGAGTTTAGACCAGTGTGGTCTAAAGAGAAATGCAAAGGGCACCATGTGAAGGCGTTTAACACGCAGTACTGAAAAAAAAGTGAATGAAAACATTCTCCTTTTTTAAATCTTTCCTTTGGACCATATTTCCTCTGAGAAAACCCAGGCTAGCAATTTTAATATGGAATTTATTGACCAGTAACCCAAGCACCTAAATTATAATTTACTAACTGCTTCCTCTTACAAAAGCAAGTTGCATGACTTAAAATAGATCAACTATTATTATAGTCAAACTTTCTATAATTCTATCACCATACTATCAATATATATATTTTTAATTATCAAAATATTTTGAGTTGTATCTAATAGGTCTATCTAAAATCATTCAGGAACTTTAAAATAGCTGAAAACTTCTAAAGTTCATTTTAAGATAAAAAATTGACAAATTTTATAGCAAAGTACAAGAATTTTATAAATATTCATAAATATTATAGGAATGGATTTCTAAAAATGCCCAACAGCTGCCAGAAGGAAACCAGAATTTAGATATTCAAATATGGATTAAAAAACTAATTTAAATTCCTATAGCAAGAGCCAGATCTATTTCCTCTGGTTTCATTAAATGTTATATCTTCCTGAACTATCAAATGAAGCATATTCATTTTCCTGTGTATAATTGTGTACACCTTTCCTTTGTTAGTTTTAGGAGTGAAATTTTTAAATCATTGGCTTAATTATAACTTTCATATAGAGTCATCTTAAAATTTTTTTTTCATGGTTTTGGAGATCAAGCCCAGGACCTTCACACTGAGCTACATCTCCAGCTCGTTTTCACTTTTGATTCTGGGACAGGGTCTTGCTAACTTGCTAAGTTGCCCAGGTGTGGCTTGAACTTGAGATCCTCCTGCCTTAGCCTCTGAGAGTGCTAGGCTTACAAACGTGTGTCATTGGGCCTGGCCTTAATAGTTTTATTTATAAAATCAAGCCAATAGATTTAGGAACCTTTTAAGAGTTTCTGGTTTAAAGAAGTAAAGCAAACTTTGGCAAAATAAGCTAATTCCTAATAGAAGTCCTACACTTTTTTTTTTTTTTTTTTTTTTTGTGGTGCGAGACATCGGGCATCAAACTTCGAGTGGGATTAATGGCAATGCACCTTGTACTGTGGTAAGTTTTTAAAATTGCAAATATTCAAGCTAGGTGTCATGGTATATGCTTGCAATCTGCAAATAAGAGGGTCTTTTGGCAGAGATACATTTAGTAGCCCTTTTTTATTTCTGGTTTTGACATAGATTCTTGCTAAACTGTTTTGGCTCAGGCCTGGGTAACAATTCTGTCCTTAATAGAGATTGTGCATTGTTCTTCTAGGTATCACTTTCTTTTTTCTTGCATTATGATGTCTAAATATAAGTAATTTTAGGGCTGGAGGAATAGCACAGTGGTTAGAGTGCTTGCCTAGCAAACAGAAGGCCTTGAGTCCGACTCCCCAGCACCACATAAACCAGGCATGGTGATGCGTGCCTGTAATCCCAGCACTCTGGAGGCAGAAGCAGGAGGACTTCTTTGAGTTGGAGAATCCCCTGGGTTATATTGTGAGTTCAGGACCATCCCAGACTACACAGTGAGACTTTCTTTTCTTTTTTTTTCTTTTCTTTCTTTCTTTCTTTCTTTCTTTCTTTCTTTCTTTTTTTTGAGACAAGGTCTTGCTCTGTAGCCCAGGCTGGTCCTGGACTCACTATGGAGCACAGGGTGGCCTGGGACTCATGGCAATCCTCCTGCCTCAGCCTCCCAAGTGCTGGGATTACCGGCATGCGCCACCACGCCTGGTTTATGTGGTGCTGGGGAATTGAACTCGAGTACTTAGCACTTGACATAGCACTTGCTAGGCAAGTGCTTTAACTGCTGAGCCATTCCTCTAGCCCCGAGACTCTGTTTCAAATAATAATAATAATAATGAAAGGATTTTAAACTCCTGTCATCTAAATCCATTCTTTGGAACCGATTATCACTGCTCTCTAAGGAAAAAGTAACACAGTCAGCACATGGAAAGAGTGATGCTTTTGTTCATATTTTGGCCATAGGTTTGCTGTAAGAAACAAAACCTGTTGTGGAATGGAAGAGTTTACCTGCCTCTTTGTTGGGGTCAGAGCTAAGATAGCTGCATAAACAAACATGGGAGGCTGGGATTTTCTTGGGTGTGTTCTGGAGAAAATCCACATTCACTCCACTGTGATTGGGAAGATCTGGCTCACCATCCTGTTCCTCTTTTGAATATTTGTTCTGGGTGTAGCAGCCAAAGATGTCGGCTTCATCTGCAGTACCGACCAAGGTTGTTGAAATGGGAGCTACGGGTTCTGCAGGTGATATTTGGGTCTTCACTGTCTCTGGTCTAAATGGGCCATGCTTTGTACCACTTGAGAGTTCCAGAGAGAGAGAGAGAGAGAGAGAGAGAGAGAGAGAGAGAGAGAGAGAGAGAGAGAGAGAGAGAGGCAGAGGATGAAAGTCCAATTAAGAAAGGAACTGCATGGGGTAGAGTTCTAAACACATGTAGGTCAGAGGAGATTGGAGACAGTGCTTTTTCACTTGGAACCAAGGAACTTAAAGCTCTATTCAAAGGAAGATTGCTTTGCACTTAAGGGCTACACATTCTCATTTGCTCTGTGGTTGAAGCTGAGTCCATGATTGGACAGTATCTTTTGAATGGATTCCACTTAGAGCCTCTCTTTAATGCCTTAGCCTCCCATGTCCAAATTACTTAATTTCTCTGTCTCAAGACCAACAGAAAAGACAATATTATTCATGTAGTTCATAGCTGCTGTTTCACTTTTCTTAAACATTCTAGAAATTTTCCACCTAGATTTTAAAAGGATTCAAAGGGGGCTTTGAGGACAATATAAATCAAAGGGTGAACATAATGAATTCTATAAACATGTACAAACCAAATCTAGCCAAAGATCAGAGCACGTCTTCCAAGCCACTGGAGCAACTCTCTTCCACACTAATTATTATCTGGTAGTGGAAAAGTGCACACCCACAGCAGTATACCTGACCTCAAATTTGTTTTCTGCATTTCAGGTAGATGCTGACAGTCTCCATATAAAGGGTGGGAAATGCATCTAGGATGAACAGGGAAATAATGAGATATACTCACTAACTGTAGTCATCTTTGTCTATCAGCTAAATAATAACCAAGACACACAGAACATATTTGGAAAGGAAGTTAATTGTAGTCATATAAAGAAAAAAGAAATTGATTGGAAAAACAACGCTGGTACTAGAGACTACTGCTCTATATCAGGTATTGCTATAGATATGAACAGGGCAGTCACCCCACAAAAGCTTCCACCAGGCCAGCTACTAGGAAACCTTGGTGGCTTAGTGCTACATGGGGTCCCCCTACTGAAGATGAAAACCAGGGGTCATATCCTAAAGCTAACCTCAAGTGACAGTTCAGAGAGGGAGCAATCAGAACTGTTCCTCCTTCACAGAGAGGGAGACTCCCGATCACTTCACATCCTAATCCTGATTCTTTGAGAGACTTGTCTAAGGAGCCAAGGTTTGTCAAAACCTGCAACAATGCACAATTTGTCTTCCAAATCATTTAGTGTCCCTGACGGAAAAACTTTAATGATAGTCAGGTTTTCACAGAGCTTCACATCTGAACATTTGCTAGTCGTCTTTCTTCCCTCCTTCCTTCCTTCTTTCCTTCCTTTCTCTCTCTCTCTCTCCCTCCCTCCCCCCCTCTCTTTCTTTTTCTTTCTTTTTGTGATACTGAAGATCCAACCCAGGGCCTTCACACTGAGATAAATCCCAGCCCATTTTTATTACAATTTTTTTTTTAAATTTTTGAGCCATGGCACCACTAAATTACCCATTCTGGGCTTGAATTTGCCATCTTCCTGCCTCAGCCTCCCCACATGCTGGGATTACAGACCGACTCCACCTCCTATGACATTTGCTGGCTTTGGGATATTCTGTTTATAATCAGGGTAGCTGCATGGATTGAGCACAGAGAAAGTAAGGTCGGCTCTAAAGATCAGCTGTTAAGACAGGCAACTGCTAACTCACTTTGGAAGTGGCTGTCATCAGCTGTCATCCTGAATTAGAAAGGGATAATTCTAAGCTTAAACGCAGGGTAACCAAATCAATATTATTGTTATTTCCCACCCTTCCAAATGTGCGCAGCTGATTTTGGGAAAATCACATGTTCAGAAAGGAGGCTAAAGGGGACCCCAATGGGAGTAGGTTTTCTCACAAACTACGAATTTCTTCTTGATGTATGCAGTTCCTTTCAGCTATTCATCATTTCTCTTTGACACTAGGTTAACTGTTTGCTAGGGGCTTAATAACTTGATGTGTGTTGAGTATAACCGTTAATTTTGTTGTCCAATAAATACAATCTTACAAAGCTCTGAGTTTTTCTTTAACCAATTTATAGTATCGCGATTCAACTCCAGGGTGGAAGTCTTCTTGCCTGTACTACCCACTGGTCATGTGACTTCATCACTGTTAACATTTTACTCTTTTAAGAATGTTGTGAGGAACGAAATGAAAAAACACCTACACAGTTCCTGGGACACAGCACGCCCTTAGGAGCGCTAGGGTTTATTAGGTCATCCTCCAGAGGCCCACTTCAAGACAGCCAGAAAACAAGGAGACTCCAAGCGTAAAACCGGGAGGCAGTGCATAAAATTCTCAACACTATTCTCAAATCATTGGAAATCTAGGAGTCACTGCGTCTGTCGCGCGTTATTTTTTCTGGTCGAGAGGCCAAAAGCCCAGCACGCTTGCATGGGTCACCACGGGTCACCACAGCTTCCAAGATCCCAGTCGGGAAACGTGCGTCCACTGCCACGTGAGGCGATGCCGATCCTCCCGCAAGCATTCCATGCTTCTTGCTCGGCAGCCCCCGCGAGGGACACCATGCCCACTTCGGGCCACACCTGCACACCGGTGCCGCGTTACTAAACCCTCGCTACGCGGTAAGCAAGAGTCGCTACCAGACCGGAAGAGGAAAGCAAGGCGCGGCCCCGATAACCACAGGGGCGGGCGCACGCAGCCTCCCTGGGCGCAGTCCGCCGCGGGGGATTCAGAGCGTCCCGGTCACCATGCAAACAGGCCACGCCCCCGCGATCACAGCCCGTGGCTCGCCAGCGCGCAAGCGTACGCGTCCTTCGGCGCACGCGCAGTGTGACTCCGAGCCCGCCAGCCACGGTCTCCGGCGCCAGCTTCGCCGTTGCCCCGTCACTATGGCCCATTACAAAGTGAGGGGGGCGCGGCGTGGCTGGGGGTGTGCGGGCGGTGGGCAGCCGCTGGCGGGCGCCGGGGGTGGGGGGGCTGGGGCGCGCGCGCAGCTTTCGGGGGGCCGAGGCAGCGAGGCGGAGGCGGGGTTGCTGGACTGCCAGCACCCTCTTCCTGCTCGTCGCCCGGGCTCGCGTCTCTGACCCGCGGTGTCTCCTCAGGCCGCCGACTCGAAGCGCGAGCAGTTCCGGAGGTACTTGGAGAAGTCGGGAGTACTGGACACGCTGACCAAGGGTGAGCAAGGGCGAGGAGGGGGAACCCCGCGCCCCGCGGCGCAGCGTCCCTAACGGGCCGTGGTGGTGGGGAGGGAGGGAGGCGGGCTTCCCGTGCAGGGCCCTGCGGGGTGCACCGCGGGGGTCAGCGGGACCGGGCACGCTGTTCCCGAATGCCGCTGTCCGGTGGGCTGCCCCAGCTCCCGCTGCCGAGATGCGCGCCGGGAGTTAAACTTCTGCAGCTGTTGCAAAGTCTCTGTAACTTCGTGGCCGGTCTTCGAGCAGCCGCGGTGGCTCTGTTCAAGGCCCTAGGATCCCCAGCCCTCCCGCCTCAGCGTTTGCGGATCCGTAGCCTTTTACATTTTCCTCGAACGAAGGTCAATCTGGAAAGTGACCAGATATGAAAATGGGCTATGAGGTAGCTTCGTGAGCTCGATTTCTCAAAGTGGGTGATTCATAGGCAGTCTGGCTGTGTGGCTCTTCAACCCTCATCTATAGCAAATTCCTACTCTGTGGATTTCATAAAGTAGATGATTGTATTTTTACAGTTCTAAAATGGAAGTTTACTATTACACTGTATCACTTCCTGCTTGGATTCAGGGTCTGATTCTACCCGCTACATTAGTTCAACAGTAATTTGAATGCCGGTTAAGTGTTACTCAGTAGCTGGGATTTTAAGGGTGCGACATGGAATTAATGGCTTGGGTCTATGTGAAAATAGAAAAATAATTTCGGAAATAATTTGGTAGCTGTTCTTTGGTCAGAAATAAAGGTTGGGGGAATATATGGGCGAACAACTCGAGTTGGAGTTGACGCAGGGTTTTAAGCTCCCATGCAGTTTTCAATTGCTGATTCCTTTGGGATCCTATACGAGAGTTTTTCTTTTTTTTCCAAGTAAGTTTAGCAAATACTAAGAAACTGCTCCATGACTGTGCTGTGCTGTGTTGTCTGTGGAAGTGTCACAGATGCTTGGAATTTCATTCCCCCAAGAAACCCACACATTCATTTCATTTAACCATTTTATTTAGGTCACTGTTCAGAACATGCTGAATATGGCAGTGGAAAAAGACCCTTGTGGCATACGGCTATAACCTAAACAATTCCCTTAGCTTCATATACACCTTATATACATAGCTGAATGTAATCTCATACAATATTTTTGTGCACCTGCATTTTGGCCATGACAGGTCCTGTGCAGTCAAGTGTGTAATTTTTCAATTTCAGAATCATGAGCAAGTTCAAAATTCTTCAGATTTTGGAGCACTTTGGATTTAAGATTTTCAAATTAGGGAAGCTCAACATGCATTTCTGGAACTTTTGATGCCTTTTTTTTCATTCAGATCTCGACATAAAAGTTACTTTTTTTTTTTTTTTGAGACAGAGTCTGGCTCTGTTAGTCCTGGCTGGTCCTGAACTCAATAGGTAGCTCAAGCTAGCCTCAGACTTAGGGCAATCCTGCCTCAGGCCTGCTTGGGTGATAGGCGTGCACCACCAGGTCTTGCTTAAGTATTTTGGGTAAAGGATTCTGAACTTGTGCACCTGTAGGCCAGAGTGAATGGGTGTAAAAGAATGGTTACGGGCAGAACAGTGACAGCTGTAGGAGACAACGCACTGCAGAGAACAAGTGCAGCCTCTGAACACACAGATCTTCATGAGAAACCCCTGGAGGCTGCTGTTCCTGTGTGCACACCCGCAGGAATCTAACCCTCTAGCCTCTGCAGTAACACCAGACCACATAGTAGCTACTTCTATAATTTGAAATTTGCCTTTGGGCTTCAAATATAGGTACCTTACACAAATTTATATTTTTATCCAACTCTTTCCAAGAGGACTTGAAATTGTTATAATATTAACACTGGAACAACATTAAAACACTCATGGGGAGGGCTGGAGGATTAGCTCAGCAGTTAAAGCGCTTGCCTAGCAAGCTGAAGGCCTTGAATTGATTCCCCAGCACCACATAAGCAGGCTGTGGTGGTGCGTGCCTGTAATCCCAGCACTTGGAGGCTGAGGCAGGAAGACTGCCTTGAGTTCAAGGATATCCTGCTTTACACCATGAGTTCAGGACCAGCCTGGACTACAGAGGAAAAAAAAGAAAAAAGGATGGCTAAAGATAAACATGAAAAAGCATTTGGAAGAAGGTATTTGGGTTATTTTGAGCACTGTACCAGCCTCTAAAACTGGGCTGCTAAGGCAAAAAAGGGATCATAAATGGATATGGCGCACTCTGTTCAAAGGGAAGCATATTCACCTATAGATAAGAATGGGGAACTTAGCATTTACGTTGCTTTGCAATTATTCACATTTACCACTGATAGAAGTTTAGAAGCTGAAAGAATTGGAGTGGGAGGAGAGGAAGAAAGGTTAAGTGCATTAATATCCATATGTCTTAGTATCAACAGAGACAGTGTAAAGGAATGGAAGAAACAGGTTTGAGTGTATAATTTAAAAAATGTACCTGCACCAAGTTGGCAGAGGCCTGTGTTTCCAGAACTCTGGGAGGCTGAGGTGGGAGGATCACAAGTTTTGAGTCTAACACAGACACATGAGCTGTCTCAGAATTCAAAATAAAAAGTGAGTTGGGGGTACTGTAGCTCAGTGGGAAGACCCTGGCTTGCTTCCTAGTACAAGGGGGGGGGGGGGGATATACAACCTGATAACCACAAACAAGTAATAAATAGGGAGTAGGGTATTTTTTTTTTAACAGTCATTGAAAGGAGAAGAAAGGATCAGGTAGTGTAAAATAACCAATTTCTCAAAAAAAAAACAGTGCTGTAAATGTATTTCAGTGTAAGTTGTTAAAAAATAGTTGCCCATCTCATTTTTCATAGTGTTTGTTTTATCATTTTATTTCATTTTGAGACAGGGTCCCGTTCTGTAGTCCAGGCTGACTCTGAACTCATAGCAATCCTCCTAACTCAGCCTCCCAAGTGCTGGGATTGATTACAGGAGTGTGCCACTATGCCCAGTTCATGTAGTTCTGGCGAACAAAATTCAAGGCCCTGCACTGTGGTGTTTTTCCAGCACCTCTGTTTTGGATTTTGAGATAGCATCTCACTAAGCCGCTGAATTGCCCTAGCTGGGCTTGACCTTGGAATCCTCCAGACTCACCCTCTCAGAATGCTAGGATTATAGGCCTGTACCACCAGGCCTGGTTAAAATCTCATTCTTGATCATTTTGAATTGAAAGCTTCTTTCAATAATTGCAATAGCTCTATTGGTTTTCTCGTAAGTTTTCCCCATTTTTCTTCTCCCCATACTGCTATCATTTCAGTGCAGGTCACTATTTTAACTGGACCACAACATCAGATGCTTGCCTAGCAAGTTCAAGGTCCTGAGATTGATTCCCCAGCATCACATAAGCTGGGCAGGGTGGCTGACGTCTGTAATCCCAGCACTCAGGAGGACTGCCTTGAGTTTGAGGTTTGCCTGAGCTCTAGAGTGAGTTCAGGACCAGCTTAGAATACACAGCGAGACCCTCTCAAGGACAATATCCTTGTCCCACTTCAGTCTTCTGTACAGCAGTCAAGAGTGATCCTGTCCTGTCACTCCCCTGCTTAAAACTTGTTTAATTATATGTTTGCTGTTCTTCAGAGTCCAGCCATGTTTGCATGACCCTCCTTACTCTGACCACCAGCCACATTCCAGCCATATTCTGTGCAGCTGTAGCCAGCCATACTTGAAATGTCAGTTCCTCATGTGTTCTCCTATGCCCAGGGCCTTCCCATTTTATCTGAAACATTAATGACTAGATCCCAGGGCTTTCCTTCCCTTTAGGAAGCCCTTCTGATGCTGTAAGTTGGATCAGGTATTCTTCTGAGTTCTCCCCTAAGCCACTTCCAGTAGTACTGCTTCATACCCTTTGTGTAGTGGCTGGCTAATCCTATTACGTTCTATTACGTTCACCACCATACAGTTTTAGCAATGTGCTTGGCATAGAGTAGGCACTTAAGTTCACTGAGTTATGAAATGTATTTTCAGCCATTCAAATTTAAGAGTTTTAATTGTTGCTTTTCTCCTTTTTCATTTGTAGTGTTGGTAGCCCTATATGAAGAACCAGAGAAACCTAACAGTGCTTTGGAGTATCCTTTATATTTTTAAAATCAGAAAAAGACCCTATTTTTAAATTTTTGACATTTTCACATTGGTAAAACCTTACGGAGCTTTTGCTTATTGAAAAGGTTATTTTCCTCTGAGTTTCTGGATGATTATGTTTGGGTAAATATTGGTGGTTGGGGTCATGACTCTGATCATGGAGACTAGTGCTATTCTGGTTTATATTTATTGGTTTCCTTCAGCTCTAAGAAGTGAATTCTTAACTTTGATGATAGTTTTTTAAAGCATCACTTAGGAGCGGCTACCCCAGAAAACCCAGAAATAGAGCTGCTTCGCCTAGAATTGGCAGAAATAAAAGAGAAATATGAAGCTGCTATAGAAGAAAATAAAAAACTGAAAGCAAAGGTAAAGTTTTTAACAGAACTCATGTTAAAAATAATTTTGCCTCTAATGATTATCAGTTCAAAATCTCACAAAAATGGACACCTGGGGAGAGGAAGAGGATGACCATCAGTCTGAATCAAGTGCAAAGCAAAGTTAGGCTCATCTAAAGAAATCACAAGACGCACCATAACTAGGACAAGCAAAGTGTGGTTAAGAAGAGGGTCTTGGGAACCTGCATCAACAAAAGCTGGGAATGTTGGTTAATGCTGCTTCTAAGTAATGGGTGGTTCTAAGATCCTTAAGTTTAGATCAATTTGGGGCCACTCTTGTAAATGGCACCCTTAAGAGCTGTGCAGTGCACAGTCTGTACAGTGGCATATGGTAGCTCTGGGTTAACAGATTTACAGAAGTAAACTGTGCTTAATTTTACCTAGTGTTGAATTGTTTTCTTTGAATTCCCATGAGAATTTTCGTAAACTTCAAATAAGCAACTCTTAAGTCTTGAGGTTTACTGTATTCTGAATCACATGATGCATTTCATGTTACTCTAGGCCAGAGCGTCCCAACTTTTTGGCTTGGCTGGGCCACACTAAGTAAGGAATTGTCTTGGGCTGCATACAAAATATCTGATAGCTGGGTCAGGTGGCACAGGCCTGCAATCTCAGCACTCTGGGAGGCTGAGGCAGAAGGATTGTAGATTTGAGACTAGCCTGAGCAACTTAGTGAGACTGTCTCAAAATCAAAAATAAAGGGGCTAGGGTGCATACCTCAGTGGTTTTGAGTGCTCGCCTCGCGCATGCTGTGGGATTGATTCCCCAGCACCACATAGGCCAGGCATGGTGGCACTTGCCTGTAATTCCAGCACTAGGGAGGCTGAGGCAGGAGGACTGCCATGTGTTTGAGGCCAGCCTGGGCTACAGAGTAGAACACTGTCACAAAAATAAAAACAAACAAAACTTAAAACAAACCTACCCTGATGTAGTTGATGCAATCAAGTTACAAAAAAGAAACACACAAAAACCTACCTCAAAATGTCTTAAAGAACTTTATGAATTTGTGTTGGGTGACCTTCAAAGCCCTCCTAAGTTGCACGAAGCCTGTGAGCTGTGGGATAGACAAGCCTGCTCCAGATCTCAAAATGTGTTTGATCATCTCAATTCTGTATGATAAGTGAAACAGGAACACAGGCCATTTTATAGGTGAGGAAATTAAAGCACAGTAAACTTAGTAAGTTTTTCAGTTTCTCACAGCTAATCTGAAGAACACAGATCTTAGCTGAGTGGACTTGTAAGGAACAACTTAGCATAAAAATATTGCAGTATCCTAAGTTACTTAAGATTCCACAATGGACAAGCACTTAGCTGAGTCTATGGTATCTCTAAATGAAAGACATCAGTTATTTTTCATTGGCTGGCTATATTAATACCTATAATTTTCTTCCTCTATTTTTAGGAGAAATTTCAGTAAATTTTTGATAGAGGAAGAAAGTTCTTTATTATAACCCACAGTATTTTTGAGAAGATACAGATTATTGCATATCAAGTATTTGAATAGTTGAGTCATGAAATGAAATAATGTAGTTTCTCAACAATGTTGAAGTTTTATATAAAGCCAATATGGAGAGTATCCAAAAACTGAAAATAGATACACCGTTTGACCTAGCTTTACCTCTCTTCTGGGGATCTTCCCATAAGAGTTTAAAGTTATCATATAAGAGTGTATGTCACACCCATGTTTACAGCAGCACAACTTGTAATAGCCAAATCTTGGAAGAAGCCAGCATGTCTGAAAAGTGCCTTCCTTAGCTTTTGATTGTATTAAATCTTAAATCTCTGAATGGTTTAAAGAGCACAGGTAAAGAAACTGATATACTGATTTAATAACTGAGTTGAATATAAACTCATTTTGTTTTGTTATAAAGCTTTTACCCAGTTTAGAATAAAATTCACTTAAACTCCTCTGTCTTTGCCCCATAGCTTGCTCAGTATGAACCACCTCAGGAGGAGAAGCGTGCTGAATAGGATTCTTCTCAGTTGAAAAGACACTGAAAAATGGTTTTGTATGACTTGAATAGTTTGTATAGTATATAATCTTTTCTGATCAGATGCTATAAAAATTTTAATATGTTAAATTCACCTATCACACTTTAAATGTTAAAAACACATATACTTAGAATCACCAATAAAAATTCAATATAACTTCCTTTGGGTCTTAAAGCAGGAAAATCCAAAACAGATCCTGAAGAAAACCTAACAGCCATCTATTCATTACCTTAAAAAGACATGCTGTTTCTTAGTCTGGTTAGGGATGACAGCACGGAGATGTTCCTTGGTTTAGTTAAGGATGTAAGCATAGGTACAATCATTCTATACAATGAAGACGGTGGCGTTTTATTCCCTGTAGGCAACTGGAGAGATCTGTGTGACAAGATACTTTTGCGTGGGTTCCCATGAATCTTCTACTCTTGTTTATATAATGTGGAACAAATAAGTCTTCTTTGCCACCACTTTGCCTTAGATAACTACGTGTGTGCCAGTTTGACCTCTGACACCACATCTTTGTTCTATGCAATCATGCTCTATCTGACAGTGTTGCCTTGCTTTGCTGTGTGCTTTAGTGGGGCCTAGTTGCCCATTAGCCTTTCTATGTTGTTCAGCTTGCTTGATGGTGCAGTTACCCTGGTTGTAATTTACGTCACTTTACACAGGATCACACTGTTACCCTGCCTTACTTAGTTGCCTAGTTGAGTACAGACAGAGCTAATACAAAATTCTAGGTTCATGCACAAGCTGGGATGAGAAGGGGAATGAGCCATGTATCATGGACAATTATAGTTTATGGGTGTAACTGTATAGTGCTATTTTTCCCTCAAAGTATTTTTCTAGCCTTGAATTTATCTTCCTTGTCCCTATGAAGCAGGTAGGGCAAATATGAGGGGAGGCTGGGTGCTGAATTTTTAGGCCAAAGACTGATACTAATGCAGATTGTTTACTAACTATAAACCTTGGGCACAACAGTTAACTGCTCTGCGATTCACTTTCTTCACTGTTACATGAGAAGAACATCCGTGCTGCTGCCTACCTCACAGGGTTGTTGTGAGGGTCAAATGAGAATGTATGTGAAAGATCTGTAAATGGTAAAGCACTATCTTCTTGTTTTTCAGTCCTTTTTCCTTTCTTTCAGAAGATTTACAATCAGATGTTTTGTTGCTGATTATGCACCGGTAGGCTGACATTTTAAAAAAGTGTTATTTCATGGATTCTGTCCCTACTGTTAGAGAACTGTTTTGGGGATGGAGGTCGGGGGGATGGAGGACGGGGGATGGGGGCGTTCAGAACACAGAACCAGGAGCCAAGGATGTAGCTTAGCGCTAGAGTACTTGCCTAGTCTGCACGATTGCCCAGTTGGGTTTGATTCCCAGCACTGCAGATTTGAACAAACACAGACTCATAAACACATCTAGTGACAGTTGGTTAAACTAGCAAAGACACTGGCACCTGTTGAAAGTTACCCCGCTTTCTAGAATGTTTTAAAAGTACCTCTGGAGTATAAGTGATTAACAGTGATAATCACTGGAAATAGTACTCTGTCAGCAATCCTACAACCTAAATGTATAAAACTGCATTTTTAACATAAATATCTTGATATGTTTGACCAAGCCAATTGCAAGGGCATTTTAATCAGTCATGGTAACAGCAGTGGGGCAATGATCTGTCCCTTGTCACAAGGTTGGTTTTGGAAGGATGCCAGATTCTACTGAACATTCACTTGGCCAGATTTCTTTTACCCATTTGAGTGCCTCCTGCATGGATAGCAACGGCTGAGTGCTGGGTGTGATAAAGATGAATGACTTGAAGTAGCTAATGAGGCACATACAAACAGCCATGAGGTAGGTTATGATGTGCTAAGAGCCGTAAGAGTAATAAATCATGATCCCGTAAGGGTTTTGGTAGATGGGGGGGGAGGGAGGGATACGTTAAGTGGTTGATGTGGCTGTCCCTTTGTGAGTACAGACAATTTTTTTAAACGGCAGTCAACCCTTATTTGCTTTATTCTTATGGGACTAGTATTAATATATTAATATTGATGTTACTGACTTTGCCTCTCTTTTTTTCCCCTTGAGACAAGGTCTTGCTTTGTAGTCCAGGTGCCTGCTTTTATGTGGATCAAACCCAGGGCCTTGGGCACTTGGCTAGGCAAACACTCTTGACCATTGTACTACACTCTCAGCCCCAGTTTTCTATTTTACTGCCCTTTTGGACAGAAAAGCAATTGAGCAGTTATACTTTGAGGTGGAAGTGAGCTGCTTTAACTGCTGTCATGGCCAGTCGTGTTTAAGAACTGAGGGTCTGCTGGCCTGCAGAGGACCTCTTCAACATTTCTATTCAGGATTTGAGTGAAGACTGTTTACGAGATGCTCAGTGGATCAGAAAATGGATCTCTTCAATTCAGTTCCTGCTGTGCTGGAGCCCCCCTTCTCTACAGATTACAGATTTTACATCTTGCCTACCTCACAAGGCTGTTTTATGGATTAAATACAGTGGGTATAAAAGCACCTTGTGACCTGTGAAGGGCGACATGACAGAGCAGATGGCTATAATACCTAGCCTGTAAGTGCCCAAAACAGGCTATTTGGTAGACTATATTGGAACGAATTTTAAAATGATTTTTATCATCCTAAAATACTCAAACTGTTGGGCCAACACTAAAAGTTGAAAAAGACTTCTATGTTAAAAATGCAATTTTACACATTTAGGTAGTAGTAGGATTGCTGACAGTACTAGTTCTAGTTTTTTATCACTGTGAATCACTTATACTCCAAAGGTACTTTAGAAACATTCCATTCTAGAAAACAGTGTTGGAAATATTTTCTGGCTACTAATCAGTCACCATGAAGATTGTATTGATCTGTGGGGGCCCAACATTTGAAAAATGCTGATAAACTTGAATGCACTTCCAATAGGGAGAAGGGTCTGTTGTCTCATACGGTTGTCACATGCTGTGTGTGGAAACTGAGTAAAAATCCAGCTCTGCGGACATACTACCAACACTTCTAGTCCTCAGTCTACATATGCATTGGCTACCATATTGAACACTACAAATACCAAACATTTCTACCATCACAGAAATTTTCTCTTGACCAGCACCATAGATGAGACAGTTGGAGAAACTCATGAAGTTTAGTGTGGAACAGAGAAGACTGTTCAGGTGGGTAATGAATACTGCAATTTAATATTTGAAGGACTTATGAAAAAGATGAAGTGGCTGGAGCTTAAGGGCACAGGCCTGAAACCCCAGCACTCTGGTAAGGTTGCAAGTTCAAGCTCAACCTGGGAAACTTAGTAACTAAGTGAAATCTTGTCTGAAAACACACAAAAACAACAAAAAACCAAAGAAGGATGAAGATGGCTCCTGCTTTGTTCCATTACAGGCTTTCAGGACATGTGACTGTTGGCTTGAATAGAAACTTCTAAAACTTTACCACAGTGGAATTATCTGTCTTTTGAGATAGTAGGTTTAGAGCTGTAGCTGGCTCGCTGGATCCATGGGTTTTGCATCTTATGAATTCAACCACACATGGATCAGAAATATTTGGCACAAAAACCATTGAGCATGTGCAGACTTTTACATCTTGTCATTCCCTAAAAGATTTGGAGTAATTATTTACACCGCATTTACATTGTTACAGCAATGGAGAGATAACAAACTATATGGGAAGAGTAATTGAATATGCAAGTAACAGGCCATTTTATATAAGGGAGGCGATCATCTGTCAGTCTGTGTTCTGGAAGCAATGTCCTGTGAACACCCAATATCGATTGTAAAAATTGAAGTACAGGGTTGGGAGTGTAGTTCAGTGGTCAAAGCATTTGCCCAGCAGGCTTGTAAACCCAGCACTCGGGAATCTGAGGCAGGAGGATTGACATGAGTTTGAGGCCAGCCTGGGACTACAGAGTGAGGCCTTGTCTCCAGAAAAAAAAAAAAAAAAAAACATTCTGATGTCCTTCAGTCCAACACTAGAGTTAATTCTTTCAGGTGAGAGATTGGCTAGATGTGTACCTGAAACTTTTAGTTTCATGCATGATCAAGGTTCCAGACCTGCAGGAGTATACTTTCATAATTAGTAAGTCTTGGAAGATCAGGACCACTACTACTCTGCTTCCCCCTTTATAACGTGGAGGACACTTTTAAGAGGGCCTTCTCTCACATCTCCAATTCTACAGACTGAAAATTCCTTTAGCGTTTAAAACATAATTGGTAAGAAGCATCTGGTTCGGTTTGATCTCATCTCCTTTGGCCTCTAATCTGAAGGAGATCATAGAGGTGCAGTGTTCAGTGCAAAATCTTAGATTCCTGGAGAAGCCGACTGTGGGTAGGTGGAAAGAAACAGTTCTAATGAAGTGGCAGGAGTATCCACTATCAGCGATCTGCTTAAGAAAGAAGATACAGGTGTTCTAGCTTAGCTGCGTTTGCGTTCCTGTCGGTTACCAGCTGCTGGCTGGGACAAGCTATCCCAATGACCCCGACTACCTCTGCCCTCTGGCTCCAACTCCACAACTTCG